>RJWM01029928.1:0-23968 GCA_004363535.1 Dasyprocta punctata | reverse complement strand
AAGATTCTAACTCTGACATGATTCCAGAAGAAATAAATAAATACAGATGAAGCCAGGCATGGTGGCATACACCTACAATCCCAGCACTCAAGAGGCTGAAGCAGGAGGACTGCTGCAAGTTCGAGGCCAGCCTGGGCTACAAAGTGAGCTCAAGGCCAGCCTGAACTGCATAGTGAGACCCTGTCTCAAAAAGACAAAAAAAAAAAAAAAAAGAATGAGGCACTGGAGATGTTCGGGCTTGCTGCTGGCTCCCACTCCCCTTCTTTCGTGGTGGGAACGGTCCCAAGCCAGAGAGCTGGTCCCAGGCACATCCTCACCCAAGCAACTGGGGTGCTCTATTCTCAAAGCAGCTTCCTCGGGAGCCAGATATCGCCCATCACCACCAGCACTGTTCTTTGGGGCTGTCCAAAATCGTGTGTGTGTGTGCGTGTGTGTTTGGGAAAATGCAAGCAAACAAGTCTTGGGTTAAACCTCCAGGTGTTTTGAGGATTTTCATTTTAAAGGTGTGGTATTCTAAGTGCTACCAAATCCCAGCTGTTGATGAAAACTTCTAAATTAAACAAATTCCTGACTGTCAGCTCCGCTGCACCGACAGAACACGGGGAGCCGCCGCAGGGCGGGCTCACAGAGCCCCTTTCTCCCTGCACAATAAAGGGGGGGCTTTCCTTAGTTTTGGGGCACTCAATCTGAAGTGGGGCAGAGAAAATGAGAGCGAGAGAGATAACAAGGAGGCCCTTAATGAGAGGGCACGGGTTGGGGAGTGCAGAAGCTCTCAGCAAGAAAGAAGTGAAGTTACTTTTATCAGTCTGGCTGGGGGAGGAGTTTGGGAGGTGGGCAAAATGACAAATGAACAGCTGATTTGAAGGAGCATCTGCCTGTGTAAAACTGGAGGCAGAAAGATTTCCTGGCTGCTGGGGGTGGAGGCTTGGGGGGTTGTGGAGTCTTCGGATTGGAGAGGGTTCGGCGCATGTGCAAAAAGGGAGCGGGAGGTTTATGTCTGGAATGAGAAGGAGAACACGGAGGGTACTCTTGGAGAGCTAAGCTGTTTCTCTAGGTCCGGTACCAAGTTGGGCAGATGTCATCTTACAGAGAGCAAAGAATCTATCATTCCCCAGCTCTCAGTTGCCCTCCGCCCCCTCCAAAGCCAAAAGCAGCAGCTGTGAGACCCGCCTGATCCCGCAGAGGCAGAGGGGAAGTCATAAATCCACTTCCCCTCATTACAGGGTCAGCTCAATGAAGACGCAAGCCTATGCTGGGGCAGGAGTCGCCCTGGGGTCTTCAACAAAGAGATATTTATGAGAATAAAATAACGAGTCACATGCTGGTGCCAGGAAGGAATCAGGGCGGATCTATTACCCAGCAAGCAAAGCACCCCGAGGCGTCCGCGTGGCCTGGGCAGAGGGCAAAGGGATTTCACCCAAGTGACAGCATGGGCCCCAGCCTCAGTGACATTGCACACGAAACGCGGTCAGCAGAGCCAAAGGCAGCAATCTTCGCAGAATACAGTGCACGCAAGGGTAGGTGTTCAAGGCCTGGGCCGGGAGCAGCTTTCAGTGGTGGGAGGAGCAAGCGGCTTCCAGCAGGAAGGCCAGGAGGGTGGCGCGCGGGGAGCCCAGGACCCTCACCTGGATGTTGACGAACACGCCGTGGTAAGTCTCGTACAGGACCTTGTTGCCCTTCACGTGCAGAGGGAATTCGAAAGGAATTTCGGTTTTGCCGCTGGGAAACTTTCCTGGCTTCACCATTTCTATGGTGCTGCTGATAATCTGGATTGGCTGTAAAAAGAAAAAGAAAACGTGAGTCCAACCACACATACCTGTAGATGTCCCCCGCAAACGACAGACTCGGTGAACCATCTCCTTGGAGACGCAGCACCCTGGGCTGCCGGAAGCCACCCGCCTTCCTGGCCCCTGCCAGCGGAGTGCTGGGTCTGCAGACGAGCACTGAGGTGAACTGGTACCTATTTTTTTTCCCCTTAGCAGTACTGGGGATTGAACCTAGAACCTTCGCACTGAGCTACAGCCCGACCCTTTTTATTTTTCAATTTGAAACAAGAGTCTCACTAGGTTAAGTTCTCCAGACTGGACATGAACTGGGGATCCTCCTGCTTCAGCCTTCCAGAAAGCTGGGGTGACATGGGTGGACCGTCATGCCTGGCTGAACTGGTTCCTGTTTTTTTTTTTCTTTTTGAGCCAGGGTTTCACTATGCAGTTCACACCGGATTTGAAGTCACGCTGTAGCTCAGGAGGGCCTGGAATTCACGTCACTCCTCCTGCTTTAGCCTCCTGGGTGCTGGGATTACAGGCGTACAGTACCATGTCCAGCCCGTTTCATTTTTTAACACTGGTGCAGGAAGGGTTCATGACACTCGTCTGTCTCTCCTGCCCAAACAGCTCATTTTGCTCCCCTAGCAGCCTGGATCTGCGGAACGCAGAGGCGCACACAGCTGCCCGGCCAGGAGGTCAACGTGCAGCCCTGGTGCACGAACACCGAGCTGCCCGCTTCTGGGTCGCCTCAGCCTCCTGCGGCTGTGTGGGCAGTGCGGGCCTCTCGTCCAGCCCCGTGGCCACACAGCGCTCCAGCAGAGCCGCCGAGGAGGAAGGCAATGCTGACGCCACGCGTCTGCACCGTGGTGGATTCACTGATGGTCGATCTGAGTGGGGACGCCCAGCTGAGTGGAGTCAGCGTGGCGCTGGGCGTGGAGGGGCCACCTGAGGGTCACTGCCGACGGCACAGAGAGAGAACCAGAGGGGAAGGTGTGCGCTGTTGATTCTCCTGGAGAAGCCTGTCACACTGGTTTTCCTGACAGGAACTCAGCTGTTCTCATCATTGGAGGAGCTCGGGTCCTCACTGTCACTGAGGATGGCCATGGTTCTCTTCGGGGGAGCTCTGGTCCTTACCCTGAGTCTCGCTTCCTGGCTCCAGTGCAGATCCCTTGGCCGGCTGGCACAGCCCTTCTGGCTTCCACCACTGACCTTGGGGCCTTCCCTGTGCAAACCCTTGGTACAGACTCTCAGGAGACACTGTCGCGGGCTCTAGGTGTCCGCTGGACTCCTCAGGTCTCTAGCGCTTGGACGGGATCTCTTGCACTCCCCTGCACTTGACTCTCTGGGTGAACATTTGCCTGGCCATGTGGTTTAAGAGCCTCGGGAATTAAGTCTGGGAAGGTGTGAGAGGCTGGCGGAAGAGGCAGCCCCTGCACGCTCCAGACTGTGGGAGACCCTGGTCAGAGCCCCGAAGGAAAGGCCGCCGCTCAGGTGAGGCTCAGGAGGCTGCGGGGCGCAGGCAGCGTGCGCGGTGCTGCGGCAGGAAGCTGCTCTGCGTTTCACTTGTTTTAGAGACACCGCTGGGCGGTGGAGAAGTCTCAGTGCAGTCTGTCGTCGGGACTGTGGCACGGGTCCTGCTGCGGGCTTCCGGCCGGTCCGAGCCTGGAATGTGCCCAGGGTGCCAGCAGGGCGATCCCAAGTGATGCGCTTGGGTTACTTTTTTTTTTTTTTTTTTTTTAGTTTGGACAGGAGGAAGCTCCCATGGGGACTGCAGGAGGAAGCAAAAGAGAACGTGGTTGTGGAGAGGGAATGGGACACTGGAGAGGCCGCTCACCAGGAGGAAGTGCATCTGGTGTGCAGGAGCTCCGCTGGGGCTTTAGTGCTGCCCCGCCTGTCGTTCAAGTTAATGGGAAGAAAGGTCCATGACTTTAATAGTGCTCTCCTATTACAATTTCCATGCAGTAATACAGTGTTGATGTGCATTGTATTAATACCGGTAATAACCAGTAATACCGGTTTTTAAGTATCATGCACGTAAACAGAAACCAAAGGAGTTTTAAAACTTGAAGCCATATTTTTTAATGCGGACACACTGTATCAGTATGTTGCACTTTGTAAACAAATTAATTTTTTTTTTTTTTTTACTTGTGGGTGTGATTTTTCTTTTTACTTACTTTTTGGTATTTTAATTGTTGTTTAGTATTTAATTCATGTTGGAACAAAACTTGGAATAAAGTTGTTTGTAGCTTTAGATATCTGTCTGTAATCAGGTTATTTAGTGAAGGCATTGTGGTTTTTAACTTTGAAAAATTTTAATTTTGAGACGGGGTCTTGCTGAGAAGTTCAGGTTGGACTTGAACTATGCAGCCCAGGCTGGCCTTGAACTCGAGGTGATTCTCCTGCCTCGGCCTCCCAAGTGCTGGGATTACAGGTGTGGGCCACCGTGCCCAGCTCTGGTCTTTGCTTTGAGCGTTGCTTCTGGCTCCAGTGCAGATCCCTCAGCCTGGCAGAGATCCTTTACCCAGCTCAGACTTTTTTACTTTCACTGCCGGCCTCTGGACCTTTCGGTGCAGGTCCTCGATGCGGAATTGCATGAGACAGTCTGGGCTCCAGGCCTCTCACTGGACTTGTGCAGGACACAGCTGTGGGATCCAGGCCGTCAGTTGGATCCTTTGGGTCTCTAGTGCATGGACATATCTCTTGTGCTTTTCTACATTTGACTTTTTGGGTGAATGTTATAAAATAATCCTACAAATTATGGGTCCTGTGTTAAGTCTACTGCCTTGCAAACTACTGACTATAACGTGTGTGCTCTTCCGGCTTGGGTTTGCCATCACCCTGAGAAAACTCACGGCATGGAAAGGAAATCTCTTAAGTGCTAATGAATTAAAATAAGATTTTGCAAGGACACGGAAAGCTCCTACATCAGAACACTGCTAACAAACTCTCTTCCCTCTTAACGCTTCCATTTGGATTAAAGAGCTGACACGGCCCTCAGGGAAAGGAAACAGTGAGTTTACATTCTGAACACAAAACTACTGTAATTACACAAAAGAAAAGCCACTCGTTCTGTCGCTCCATCTGCGGCGCACCTTGGTGCACCCTAATGTCAAATGCAACAAGGGCAACGTATGCGGCTAAGGGCAGTGCTGATGTTGGACAGCAAGCTCCTTGAGCGACTTCTCGGGAGAGCTCTCTAAGGGTGAACTGAGCCCACCCACAACCCTCCTAATCCTATGTATCAAGCAGGAATAGAAACGAGCAGACCCACTAGCAGGAACTATTTAGAAACAAGTACGCGCACATCTTCAGGCTAACCAGTAAGTACTGAAAGGATGGGGACCAGCATTCCTTGCAAAATAACCAAGGCAAGTGAAGACCCCCATGCGCACACCTTACCTTCACCGAGTTGTAGAAAGCTTCGAACACGCCCACGCTCTTGGCACTGAGCTGCAGGTTCACGGTGCCTTCCATGGTCAAGGCCACGCCCTGGTGCTGCACGGAATCCTTGCTGGAGATGACCACCACGCCGGACAGCATCTCCTAGGGCGAGGGGGCAGCCTCGATCAGACCGGCACGTGCGCATCCCTGTCCGCTAACCAGTGCGTTTGGTGAGCTCCTGATTCCAGGATGAGAAGCGCCGGCCCGGGGAATGGTGCCCACTGATAACACTGGGTACCACTGAGGGCACCGGGCAGGGCCTCCTCACACAGCTCTGTTCCCGGCCGGAGAACCCCAACTGCTGTTTATTCCCACGGGCACAGGGAAAGGCCAGGACTGGAGCCCTTGGGGAACCGGAGCCTGCAGGGGGTCAGCGCCACACAGAGGTGCCACCGCGAGGGAGGCAGCAGCCACCTCCAGGGACTGTCCCCAGCCCTCCGGCTCCAGCTTGCTCAGACACCCACACCTTTGCCCCGCCGCATAAATCTTTCAGAAAAGCCTTCATGACGAACGGTCCTCGGGTATCGGACGATAATTACTGAGTGACAGGATGAGGACACTGGCCATATTCTCCTTAGGATGGCAGGGGCTTCATGTCACCACAGACCTTGTTGATGTCACCACAGATCTTGGTGGCCACAGGGGGTGAGGGGGGTTCAGTGGAGCGGAAGGAGAGGAGACCGAATACCATTAGAGTCCGCAATGAACACAGAGCAACACCCTCTGGACAGGACTCTGGAAACACAGCGTGCCTGCCGTCGGATGGTCCCACGGAGGCAGAAAGGCGTTCACAACAGCAAAAAAACAAGCAGGAAAAAAACTGGCCTGCAGATCAACCATTAGAAAACACCTGTGCTACTAACATGTAACCGGCTTATCTCTAGTCATCCAGTGAAATGTTTTATCTTGTTCTTAAACCACCTGGCATTTGGGGAGTCAGGAATACTGTGTCCCTTAAACGTTTTTAGGTATTTTGTGTTTTCCACTACCCATCCCAAATCCCTGAAATCTATGTTAAAACATACACGATGGTCACCATTTTTTTTATCTCAAGATCTCACTATGCAGTTCAGGCTGGCTTCGAGCTCCCTTTGTAACTCAGGCTGGTCTTAAATTCACAATGATCCTCCTGCCTCTGCCTCCCGAGTGCTGGGATTACAGGCATGTGCAACCATGCCCGGCTATTATCACCATTTTAAGCAGAATTCAGAGAGAACTGATTTTGTTCCTAAGAACACCAACAACTCATAAGCAGACTTAAATAAAAATTCTTCCAAAATATTTCAACTGGAAACTTTATGATTCCATTAATTTTGTACAACTCAAGTCAAACAGAAATTTTAAAAATGAAGTGTAGTGTATCTTTCAATTTGACTGGTAGGTTGTAGAAATAAAATGAGACAAAATAGTTGTGTGAGCTTTGTGAATTAAACAGTATAACAGCACAACGAGAGAGTCTGTCGCTACCGAACCCTCCCATTTCCAGTTAACGGCCGGGACAGCTCGGGGCTGACCACTGGCTGGCAGTCACCACCACGGCCCCAGGGCCTTCACACTTCACCCCCGCGGCGTGCAAAGGGGCGGGCAGCATCGTGCTCCGGAAGCAATCAGGGCAAGTATTTCATGACTTGAGGGACTCATCTGTCATTCTTTAACTAAAAACTAATACAGTAGAGAAAATACAAAAAAAAAAAAAAATGCGCTGATAAATCAGGCATTCTGACAGTACACAGTACAAATCTTATTTGATTCCGACCCACAAACGGAGGATCCAGAATGAATCCAAGTGTGGAGTTCAGAAACAGAAGATGACAGAGTGAAGCCCCTTGGAAGGGAGGAAACCAGAGGATTCCTGGTCATTGTGACCCAAGAGGAAGGATGACCCTCAACGGAAATGAGCCGGGCATCGTGGCGCACACCTGCCTGACCTGCCCCAGGGACCTCCCACTTCCTCAGAGCCAGCCCCACGCCAGCGTCCTTGGCCCAGGGCCAGGGCACCAAGGGACAGAGGTGCCTGTCGGGAGTCGGGAGTCGGGAGCCGGGAGCTGGGACCCAGGCACACGGTTCATCGGGGGAAGCTGGCAGGAACCCCGCAGAGGATGTCAGTCAGTGGGTGGGTCTGCACCTTCTTCCCATCAGCCCTCCAGCACACAAAAGCAAAACGTGTGGAGGCTTGTCCCACACTCTGTGATACTGCATCATACCTGAAAGCTAATACAGCCTGTGAGTTTTGGCATAAAACCAAACTGAATGGAGTGGAAGGTAAACACTTCGATCTTGTTGGCCATGGCTGGTCACTGTACTTAGAACTGTTACTTTTCAAACTGAACTGCTGGGCTCAAGGCCAGTGCAGGCTCCTCTGCAGCCACTTTGGGATCTGAGGAAGATATGGGAAGGGCAGCTAGTGGCTGGATGATGTCAGCCCAGGTCGAACAGCTCTAGTTTATCCGTTTGGAAACTACTTCAATCTGTAAATTTATAAAAATCAATACATCAAAGCTGGGTTTGTTGCCGGGCGTGGTGGTGCACGCCTTTAATCCCAGCACTCGGGAGGCTGAGGGAGGAGGAGCGTTGTGAGTTCGAGACCGACCTGGGCTACAACTCGAGCGCAAGGCCAGCCTGAGCTGCACAGTGCAACCCTGCCTCAAAAAAAACCAGGGCCAGGAGTTTGACTCAGTGACTTAAGCGCCTGTCTGACAGGCACGAGGTTGTGAGTTCAATCTCTGGTGCCAAACAAAAAAAAAAAGCTGGGTGTGGTGGCACACGCCTGTAATCCTAGCACTCAGGAGGCTGAGGCAGGTGGATCACTGTGAGTTCTAGACCAGCATGGGCTACAAAGTGAGTTGAAGGCCAGCCTGAACTGCATAGTGAGACCCTGTCTCAAAAAATAGGGCTGAGGTTTAGCTCAGTGGTGTAAGTGCCTGCCTGGCAGGCATGAGGTTGTGAGTTCGATCTCTGTTAAAAAAAAAAAAAAAAAAAAAAATCAATATATCAAGAGTTTTATGTAAGAGTTCATTCAACAGATTTCACTGCTTCAATTATTTTTGGACAATCCTTATCTTAAACCATGTTCCCTGTTTTGAGCTTCTCAGGAGAAAACACTCATCTGTAATCTACAAGATGGAAGGTAAATGTATTTTCTACCACCTTGAGAAGATGCCATTCCTTTAGCCCTCAACTTTTTCCTCCCTACAAATGAGAGAATAAACGTGTCTCCTCACTAGGGAACTAGGAGCCCATGCTGGAATTGCTCTCTCGAGTCATGCCCAGAAAACCCTGGGTGCGGGTCTGTCAGAGGAGCTCCATCTTTGCATGTTGTCTGAACAATTTCCGACAGAACATCTTCAAGGAGGTGCTTTCCTTTTTTTCTTTTCTTTATGGAAATGTTTAAATTTTATCATTTTTAGATGGAAAAAGGCCAATAAGAGAGGTATGGTTTCCCAACGTGACCTGAGAACAGCAGATCTGGAGAATGCTCTGGAAGCGAGCGCAGACGGTGTGTGGTCGGCCAGGCGTGGCGAGCCCTACACACGCGTCCCTGCGCGCGCAGCCCTCGGCATCACGAGGCCCTGTGGAGTGCGGCCACCGCCATCAGAAGAGTCCACCAGGGCTCCCGGGCCGAAGGCCGCAGCACCAGCGCCCTGCGGTGCCTGGCTCCCTCGAGGCGGGCCTGGCCTTACTGCCTCTGGCCAAGGCCTGGGCATCCGAACAGGGCCCACCTGGTTTCCGGCTGCCCGGGCGGGCCTTGCGTGCTCCTGGGCGGGGTTGCGGTCAGCCAGGCTGGCCGGCAGCAGCAAGGCAGCGCTCTTCCTGAGCAGAAGCTGGAGCCCGGCGGGGAACCAGAGCGGGGAGAGGTGGTCAGAGCCCAGGCTGTAAACTCCCCGGGTACAGCTGAGACGAAAGCGAGTGCGCGGAAAGCTGGCTTCACTTCCCCGGTGCAGGAACCTGCCACTCAGTGAGGACGGGACGGCAGAGCAGCAGCAGAGGGGCGACACCAAGCAACCGGGCCAAAGAGCCAGCTCGGCCAGTAGAAGGATCACAGAGAGGAACAGAACAATGTGTTGGGAGACCAAAGTGACAGCAGGGGCGGGCTTCCCAGGACAGGGACGGGGGACAGGAGTGGAGAGCAGCGGGGGCGAAGGAGCTGGAGGGGAGAGAAAAGAGAAGACAGGTGCCGGCTCCCCCGAACCTGCCGGAACTGCTGGCTCCCCAGCCCAGGAGAAGCGGCATTCAGTGCCCAGGGACACCCAGCGCTGGGAAGGCAGCAGAGGGTGAAAGGCACAGACCACAGGGTCCGGGCCACAGCAGGGTGTGGCTGGTGATGCACAGCAGAGTCCAGACGATGCGGGAGCAGCAGGAAGGCGGTGGAGACACCAGCTGCGGGGTGAGTGAGGCTCCCACTGCGTGACCCCCGAGACCCGTGCACACCCTCACTGCTCTGCAGGCCCGAGATCTGCTGCAGCAGGCGGAGACCACAGACACAGTGGCACTGCCCCACGGCTTCAAGCAGGCTGGAATGACTCTGCAAATACTTCTCATCGTTACATAAGGGCCAGGCTGTGACTGAGGAGACCAGCCTTTGCAGGAGTATTCGGTTATGCGTGAGAAGAGAGACCTACTTACAAGGTGAGATGACTGTTTCCTAAAAGGTTCAAAACCTCCAAAATTAGCTCGACATCCCACCCACCTCAAAGATCTACATTTTTCCACCCCAACAGCATTCAGTTCTAATTTACTAAGAACCTGGCAGGACAAAGTGGAATGGTTACACTTTTTTTAAAAGTAGCATTTTGGCTTTGCAGTTTTTCTTCATAACAAGAAGCTGCTGTGTACAGTAGAGGGTTTATTACTTTTTAAAAATAAATTACGTGCAAGCTAAATAGGGTAAAATGCAGACAGTACCAAGGTTGTTGTGGTAAAACTAATCAGCCCACAGTGCACAAATCCCTTGTCACTGAAACCCGGCCATGCTGGGGGGTAAATCTCTTATTGACGGATTTCACAGCTGTAATACTTAACAGTGTCGTTTTCATGAGCACCTGTGACAGATTTAAGAATATAAAACATTTTGAAATTACTTAAAAAAAAAGAATTACATTTGCATTAGGGAAAGATTTACCACAGGGTTCTAACCAGTAAGTTCCCCTAGCGCACTAAAGATACAATTTATGATGGATCTGAAACTTTCCGATCAGAGCTGGGCATGGTGGGGCATGCCTGTGATCCCAGTACTTGGGAGGCTGAGGCAGGAGGATCATTGTGAGTTCGAGACCAGCCTGGGCTACAAAATGTGTTCAAGGCCAGTCTGAACTACATAGTAAGACCCTGTCTCAAAAAGGCAACAAATAAACAAATAAATAAATGAAACTTTTCGATCAAGAACACCTTAGAGCCAGGTGTGGTGGCACACACCGGTAACCCCAGCACTCAGGAGACTGAGGCAGGAGCATCTCTGCAAGTTCGAGGCCAGCCTGAACTGCATAGCAAGACCCTGTCTCAAAGAAAAATCAGGGCACCATGCAAATGTAAGGCCACACCACCTTCCTGAGCCAAAAAATGTCATAATCCCTGCATGTTCCCTTTGGTCACCAACCATCCTTCCTTCAAGCCAGAGGGCAGGCACTGACAACCTGTCAGTCATCTGACCAGCACTCACTGTGCCATCGTCAGGCTGTCGTGGGATTAACGTCATGGTAGACAAGGAAGAGCAGCTAGCGCTGACAGGCTGTGTGGACCACGGGGAAAATGGAAGGTGCGATCCTCCACCGACCACGCCTAGATGGCACAAGTTAAAACAGTTGCTCCTATCACGCCCTTGGGTGTCGAGTTCTCTGAGCTGCAGTCTTCTCAACCACAAAATGGGGCCCTGCGGCCTCCTCACGGCCACTGAGAAGGGCTACGCCGGCAGACGTCAACATAACACCCTCCCCGCTAAGGGTCCCAGTGAGACAGATGTGCGCTGGACATAGAGTCAGGGAACTGTGATCAGATTCCCGACAGCCCCATCCCACACGCGATGCTCAGGAAAGGAAGACAAGGCACTGGAGGAGGGGAAGGGCTCCGAGAGACAGCGGGCGGCCCCCCAGCAGCGCCCTGAGCTCCAGGAAGGGCTGTGGCAGGCTTGGCCGGCCAGCCTGGAGGACAGCTCCAGGGATTCGACCTGTGGACAATTTTCTATTCCTGAATGAGAAAACCGTGTTCCTGGAATTCTCAAATCTCCACTCCCATATTTATCTGAATCATTCCCTTACTGACTCCCTAAACGAATACAGGTAATACACGGGTCCAATGTGTAGCTTCTGAGCTTAGTCGAAATAAGAATAAGCCTTACCAGCATCTGTCTAGAGCTCACATCTGCAGCACCGTTTATAATTACAAAGCAAAGCCCATCATATGCTTAGAAGGCCACAGCCCCACCTCAGATCCACGCATTTCTATTAGCACTATCAGCCTTAGGCCCAAGGCCCACACAAAAACCAACTACTGGTCTAAGGAATTTGGCTCAAATGCTTTAAGGCTTCCAATCAACAAGGAACAATTTTGTGAGCACAGACTAAATGGCAGATACTATCAGATCTGAAAATAGCAATAGTACATATATGTATTTTAATTAAGTGGACTCATGCAAAATCATGACAATGGAAGGTAATCAGTGCAATGACAGAAGTATATTCAACAGTGCCCAAAACAAACAAAAGTGCCTGCCTGGCAAGTATGAGGTCCTAAGTTCAATTCCTGTTACCAAAAAAAGTATACTCAATATGTTTACAATTACTGGTTATGAGTGAATTATAGTAAATTTTCCCATAGTATTGTCTTTTCTTGATCTCCATCATAATCTCACTCTTGTTAAAGCTGTTCTCATAAATCTACTCATAAGAATTTTCTAAACTTTAAAGATTAAGGCTAGGTGTGACAGCACATGCCTATAAACTCCCCTACACAGGAGGCAGGAGTATCTCGAATCCAAGGCCAGCCTAGACAGCAAGCAAGTCCCCATCTCAAAATGTAAATAGTTAAAATGTTAATAGTAATATTACAAATTAGCATATGCTTATATGAGTTGTTGCCATAATTCATTTCTAAATAACTTGGATAAAAATGTAAGATATTGCCGGGCATGGTGGCGCACGCCTTTAATCCCAGCACTCGGGAGGCTGAGGTAGGCGGAGCGTTGTGAGTTTGAGGCTGGCTTGGGCTATAACGCGAGCGTAAGGCCAGCCTGAGCTACATAGTGCGACCCTGCCTCAAAAAACCAGGGCCGGGAGTTTGGTTCAGTGCCTTAAGCGCCTGCTCTGGCAGGCGCGAGGCTGTGAGTTCAATCCCCAGTGCTGCAAAAAAAAAAAAAAAAAAAAAGTAAGATATTTAAGTTGTGCAATAATGTATTACAAACCCAGTCTTGCTGGTGATCCAGCAATAGAGCACTGTATTGGGGTGGTCTCCCCCAGGTCCCCATGGACCATGAGGTCACCCACGGGGCAGCACCTTCGGCGAGCAGGGTGATCCCGCTTCCTCCAGCCCCCTGGCGGAGTTACCAGGGTGTTCCTTTATAGTAACTCCTTCCACAAAAGCCTTACAGGGTTTAAATGAAGGAGCACTTAGTGGGAAATGCCTGCATTTTTTCTTTAAAAGAGACTACAATTTAGTAAGCTCAACAGTCACTTGGAACGTTTTTTTGTTTGAAAAACAGAATAAACTTAAAGAAAACAGAAGACATAATATGGAAAGAAGAAAGCCAAGCTGCATTAAAAAACTGCTGTCAAGGTCACACTAGAAGAGGACGAGCGACTGAAAACCCACTGGACTGAGACTGCGCGAGTTCTGTCCACCCTGCGTGCCGAACCCTCCTCCTGCCTGCCCTGTGGCACCGTCCTCTCCTCCTGGCATGGCCAACAGCGCATGGCAGTTGGGACAGCCTGCTCTGACGCTTGTCGTCAAAAAGTGGTTCCAAGAAGCTCAAAAGTGCCCCCGCTTCCTCATACCCTGGGAATGACTGGAACCTACTTTGTGCTCCGTCATCTACCACGCAAGGCTTTTATCCCAGCACATCACCATCTCCCATTCATGCATTCATTCACCTATCTCTCTTGACCCAGAGCCCTTGGGAGACCAACAGACAATGGCAGAAAGGGTTTGATTAAATAATGTAGAAAAGAATGGGATTCGTAAGGGACAGGGATGTAGCTCAGCAGCACAAGTGCCTGTCTGGCAAGTGCAAGGTCCTGAGTTCAATTCTCAATACCAAAAAAAAAGAATGGGATTTGGGAAAACATCCCAGATACACTATTAAACAAAAAGAACAAGTTGTCAGTTACACACACGTGCCTGGAACCCCATGAACCATCCGTGGATGCCTCGAGGGACAGGAGGGGAGTCTTCTTTACAGCCTTCTCATTGGGCGTGCATCGCGCTGACAAAATTAATTTTGTCTCAGAAAATTTTTTTTTCTTAAGAGAAAAACCCCCAAATCAATGTTAAGCCCAAGTATAACAGGTTCTCTGGTGTCCACCGAAATAACCGTTTTCAAGTGCTTCCCCAGCTGGAGGACTAAAAGCACAGCAACAGAACAGCATACGTTCAGAGTGGAATTTTATCAGTCTTCTTTTAAATAACTGGAATATCACAGTGTGATTCACAGCACATCTAGGAAGGGAACAACCACCAGTTTCACGTCACAGCTTCCTCCACGTTGCGTGAAAACGTCCACTCTTCGGGAGCAGACAGAGAATGGTAGCTGGGACACGACTTAGACTGACATATCCACTTGGAATCCAGGTGTCATTTGTTGGGTGATCCAATTCTTCAACCTGTCTGGACCTCAGTTTCCTCATTAGCAGAACGAGAGTGGTGCTGGCTGTCAAAACTTCCCCATGCTGTGTGCTTCCCAGGTGCCTCTGCTGGGACCTGAGACTGTCTTCTGTGGTCACGGAGACAAATGACTGGCGGAGTGATGGGCGTGCTGACCCAAATCTTAGAGGACAGAGAAAGGGGATTCCATTTCCAGCTGAGGGGGGAGAGGAAGGAGAGAAGGGCCACCCTTCCCTCCACCATGTGCCCATGGCCCTGACACCTTGTCCAGAGACCAGCCACTCAGGGAAACTGGACACTGACCACATTGCCGGAGCCAGCCAGCCAAGTCGGAGAGCAAAGACCACCCGGGGTGAGCTGCAGAAACAAGTGACGCCAGAGCCCAAAAGATTAGGCCCTTAGATGCCACACATGCAGATTACTAGGCAACTGGTGTCACAAGGCCTTAAATAGCTAAATGTATACATAAAGGCTCTTGCAGTAAGGGGGCAGTTCTTTTCCTCCCATCAGGAGAGGAGGCTCTGTAGGGAGCCACTGAAGCTGGAGATGGATCACATGTGTGGGGCTAATGCAAGACCAGCCCTGAAAACACAGCTCAAAATAAGCCAGGTAAACAAGCTGTTCCAGCACCAAGAAGGCAAGGGACCCAGGCCAGCCAGGCAAACAAGTTGCTAGCAAGTGGGGTTGAAATTAACATCCTTCTTGGGAGTATACAAATAAAGATGTTACCATGGTTGAGTAGTACCTTTCCTCTCATCAGGAGGATAAGGGCTCCACCTGACCCCAGCTTTGTCTTTTATTTTTCACATCCTCTTAGGGTCCTTCACCCCTAGAACCTGGTGACCGCATGGCACCTGAACAGGGACGGGGTAAGACACTGAGGGCGAGAGGACACTTCTCATGTGTGAGCAACTAGGGGGAGAAGTGCACTGGTATAGGTCAACAGTCATCACTGGAGTGTAATGATATTGGCTTCATCAGGTGTAGAGTGGGGCATTGAAACTCCCTTATTCTCTAGGGCCTGTTATAAACAGACCTGTGAGAAACCCCTTCCCCAGAAAAAGAAAAAGAAAAAGAAAAAAAAGCTAAAGACTTTGGCTTGAAAGAAGACTGAGACAAACAGGCTTAAGAGAATTCAAAGGGAAAATCGGCTTACAAGAAACAAATGGGAAAGAAATGTATCGCTTTTACCAGGTGTTAGGTATGGGACAAATACTTTCTAAAGAATCACAAAGGTATATGGAACTGTTGGTTGTGTGCCTGATTCTAGTATTTACATTTTTGTGGTGGATCTGGATTAGAATGGGTCTTAATAATGATAAGTTTCTTGGGACAACAAACCTATAAAACTTCTAAAAAGTCAATAATTGGCTTTCATGAGCTGATGGTGGGCTGACTCCAGCATACCACTCACTATGGCTTTGTAGTAAGTCTTGATATCTGATAGTGTAAATTCTCAAACTCCATTGTATTTCAAAATTATTTACTTCAGGGGTATTTGTTTCAAACTCAAGATTAATGTAACTCTACGTTCATTAAGGTCTTTTTGCTTTCTTGTATCAA
The DNA here is from genome assembly GCA_004363535.1 of Dasyprocta punctata. NCBI lineage: Eukaryota > Metazoa > Chordata > Mammalia > Rodentia > Dasyproctidae > Dasyprocta > Dasyprocta punctata. The sequence continues at coordinate 8,390 of RJWM01029928.1, read as the reverse complement.
TTGTAGTTTTCAATACACTGACACTACACAGCTTGCTAAATTTCTTGAGTTTGTTTCCAGAACAAGGAATTGTAAATTTACTTACTTGGGAGGAAATGAGAAGACAGCTTAGAGCAAGGCTAGGGAAAAACAAACCAACATAAAGCTATCTGGACCTTTACAGACTTTAAAAGGGTTATTTAAGGGGGAGGAACTGCTGCTTTCTGCTCCTCTCACTACTTCTCACAGGACCCACACCTGAGAAAAGCAAGGAGCTCCACCAAACCTGGAGCTTGACCAGACAAGGGTGGCAAAGAAACAATGTAGTTTGTTTCAGCTGCAAGGGCCAAATGTTAGTGTTCTAATGTAAAATAATGTTGATAGACTTAATATTGGTTCTTAAGGATTGTTAAATCTGTGTTAAAATGTTCAAGTTGTAAAATGTTAAAAATAAGCGTGCCTTTGTAGCTAGAAACTGGTTTAAAGCAATGTGTCTAGTTGCCCAGTTGACAGTGGTGGATGGGAATGATTGATACATTGTGTCACCTTGAAGTTTAGAAGCTTGGCTGAGTGACTCCCTGCGGGGGCAGGGTTCTCATTTTGTAAGCATTCTTGCACTGTGCAGGAGTAGGGCAGAGAGATGGTATGGATGCTGCCTGCTCACAATGGAGAAGAAAAAAGGAGGCTTCCGCTTCCCTCCTTGGTTCTTGCTACTTTTGCTGTCCTGCACTGCCATTGCACTGCCATGAACTGTTCCTACCTCAGAGGCTGTTCAACAGGTTTGTGTTTCCTTTGCTGCCTTCCATCAAAATGCTTCTGCTTTATGCACACAATTCCATTTAATCCAGCTACAGGCTAAAAACTGTTAACCGTGCTCAACATTTAATTATAAAAACAAAAAAGGGGAAGTTTACCTAGATTTCATTGTGCAGTATGTACTAGTACAACTTTTAAATTCTACTAAGGATGGAACTACGGTAGCATCAAGACAATTCAGTCAGGTAAAAAAAAGAAACCAGGAAGGGTCCTCCAGAAAGATCTATATACTAGACAGTGGAAAGGTTCTAGCCCACTAGTCACTTGGGGTACAGGGTATGCTTGTATTTTCCCAGAAAATGTTAAATGGCCTATCTGGGTGCCAATGTGTGCTGTCCAGCTGTATCATGGACCCAAACCCAGAAAAGGAGTTGATTCCACCTCTCAAGAAGCAGATGCTCAGTCCTGTGACACTGATGCCTTGGAGACCATGCAACAACTGATAGGCAACCTTAATTGACCCAAGATGCCCAGAAGATGGTAACAAAAAAATCAAAACAGAAGTACAAATAGATTAAGAGCGTATGCTAAGACCTATGATAAAATTATGCTAATTATCAATAAGATATTGTCCTGTTCAAATTTTTATAAGAGATCTCTAATTGACTTACAATAAATCTGACTAGTCTATAATTACAAATTCTACAATTGTAAAAATTAGCATAATTCAATTCAGCAAAAACATATTTGAGTGCACTCTGGTTGTATAAGATGTTTGTCAGTCTACCTGTATATCTGTTCGTCTGTTTGTACATGGTTGTTGGGAGTCATCTGAGCTAGTGATTGTTCACACATGCAGCGACGAAAGCACAAGTGCCCGTACAGGAGTACCCAAGTGGCACGGAGCGCCTAAGAAACGCCCTGAAGGCACGGGGTGCTGGAGGTGACAAACGTTCCAACCCTGAGGACACAGGGCCTAAGAAGCAAGCTGGTTCAGCAAAAGGGCGTGAAATAGCCCCGGGGGACTTAGAGAGTTCTTGCAGACACCAACAACTCCGTTTGATTCTGTCTGTTCGAAGCTGTACAGATCGTCTGTGCATGTTTGTCCATTTCGTCCGTTCTGTAAACTGCTGTTCCTTTTTGAGCTCGACAATTTTTTTTTTACATTTTTGGATCACTTAATCAAAGTTTAATTTGGGTAATAGACTTAAAAAGCATGGCTCCACCTGAGTTGCCAGTTAATCAAAATGATGCTAAAATTGGTTGTGTAAATGTAATGTCCATTGCTGTTCATCATAATGAGAGTCTCTCATTGTTCAAAAATAATGTTTAATGTTATGACTGGAGTTTAAGTTAAAAAAAATTATCAAGATGATCATTAAACACAATCCCTTGGCATGAGGGGAAATTACTGGACAGGACTTTAATTGATGAAGAAAGTGGCCACCAGGTAACATTTAACCAGCTCTTGTTTGTTGAACAGGGCCCCCAATGATCTCCATAGCCTTATGGGAGACACCTCAACTAAAGTTATAAAAATACATTATTGTAATATGTTCACATTGGTCATCATTAAAAGAAATAATACAATAAGGATTTTGATTTAAAGATGCCCATACAAAGGTTTTCATATGATTATGACAGATTGTTGTAGATCTCATGTTGTGTCGATATATTCACGCCTCCAAATGTACAGGTCTTCAAAAATGTAAAACAGATTGTTTGCGGTGAGAAACTTTTGTGTCAGATTCAGACCTCTGCCTTTAATAAAAACTTATGAGATGTACATCCCACTAAAGGTCAACAAGTTAGGTAAAAGTTTTTATGTATTAGATAGGGATGACTGAGCAAAAGGGGGATAACTTATGTTAAAAAAAATGCAAATTCAAGTATGTTAAAAAAAAAAAGTCATCCTGATTGTCATGTTATAACATTAGGTATGGTTTTGATTTCTAATTTTCTGTGTAAAATATGTAACTGTTAACATTCTGCAGGTATTCAAATGTTAAAACATCCATGGTTGTTAAAAAATAATGGTTCTATTTTATGTTCTAAGATGTTTAATATTTAGATAAGATGATGCCTCTACTACACTGTACTATTATCAGTTTTTCTTCTGGATGTTCAACAACTGAGGCTTAGAGACTGACAACTGGAGAGACAGATGGGCTAAGAGGATAATCAATATTTTGGCCCTAGCCCTCCAATTCAATGAGGACCCAGGACATTAGAGAACCTCTGCTGTGACATTCGCTACTCAGTGAGTCCCTGGTCTTCTGATCAAGGAGACTATGAGAACACAGAGGAAAGTGATCTTTGATGTATGGTGTGCCCAAGGAAAGTCACTAGGAGAAAAAATCTCCCAGGTTTTCACAGAAAGCAACTTGGTCAACCAACGGCCATGAATCATCTGAACGGCTGACACTGGCAAGAACTAAAGGTGCTATGCATGGTTCCAAGGCATTTCCTAAGGAGACTTAACTGACCTTGATAGATAACAAAAATTGAGTTTTTACGTGGTGGGGCACGCCTTTAATCCCAGCACTCGGGAGGCTGAGGTAGGCGGAGCATTGTGGGTTCGAGGCCGGCTTGGGCTACAACGCGAGCACAAGGCTGGCTTGAGCTACATAGTGCGACCCTGCCTCAAAAAAACCCGGGCCGGGAGTTTGGCTCAGTGCCTTAAGCACCTGCCCTGGCAGGCGCGAGGTTATGAGTTCAATCCCTGGTGCCTCAAAAAAAAAAAAAAAAAAAAAAAAAATTGAGTTTTTAAAACAGGTTTCACCTTAACTTGGCCTTGAATATCCTGCAGAAAAGAAACTCAAGTCAGTAACATCTTCTGACAATTGCCAGCTACACTGGTAGCTGACTACGGTTATGGAGTAATAGACTGCACGGGGTTCCAATTGTGGAATGCAGGGATTTAAAATCCTTGACTGCACCTAAAATGAAAAATGGTCAAGCAGCTGGGTGTGGTGGCACACGCCTTTAATCCCAGCACTCGGGAGGCTGAGGTAGGAGAAGCGTTGTGAGTTTGAGGCCTGATGGGGCTACAACATGAGCACAAGGCCGGTCTGAGTTACACAGTGGGACCCTGCCTCAAAAAGTTAGGGCTGGGAGTTTGGCTCAGTGGCTTAAGTGCCTTCCTGGCAGGCGCTAGGCTGTCAGTTTGATCCTCAGTACCACCAAAAAAAAAAAAAAAAAAAAAAAAAAAAAAAAAAAAAAAAAAAAAAATTGCTGGTCAAGAATGAAAAGATTTACAAAGTTCTCCAACACATTTTTCCAGCCTCAACTGACCACCCATCCTGGGCTACAACAAAACAAAAAAGAGGGCTATGTAGGGAGCCACTGAAGCTGGAAATTGATCACATGTGTGAGGCTAAAGCAAGACCAGCCCTGAAAACACAGACAGCTCAAAACAAGCCAGTAAACAAGTTATTTCAGCACCATGAAGGCAAGGGACCCAGGCCAGCCAGGCAAACAAGTTGCTAACAATTGGGGTTGAAATTAACATCCTTCTTGGGAGTATACAAATAAAGGTGTTACAGTGCTTGAGCAGTACCTTTCCTCCCACTGACCCCAACTTTGTCTTTTTATTTTTCACATCCTCTCAGGGTCCTTCACCCTAAGAACCTCAGGAGTCGCATGGGTCGCAGCAGGGCTCCACCTCACCCCAGCTTTCGCCTCTTCGTTTTCTCATTCTCTTGTGTCCTTGACCACGGGAACCTTAAGAGCTGCACAGGTCATGGCATCAGGGCCACGGGCCCCTGGGCGGGGCCAACTCCACCTCACCTGCAGGCCAGATTATGGGGTCTGGCACCTGAATCCTGGGCATGTGAGATCAGAAACAGAATTCTGTCACTTGATTACACCTACTTGATTAACACGGTTAATAACTGTTTGCTTTTCTGCCTGTAAAACAATAAATAGTAACAGCTTAGTAGAAGTCAGATTGGTTTTTCTTTTAAAATCATCATACAAAGATCTCCTTTTAAGATGCACTTACAGCCGGGCATGGTGGCGCATGCCTGTCATCCCAGCACTCGGGAGGCTGAGGCAGGAGGATCACTGTAAGTTTGAGACCAGCCTGGGCTACAAGGTCAGCTCAAGGCCAGCCTGAACTGCAGAGTGAGACCTTGTCTCAAAAAGAATTAAAAAAAAAAAAAAAAGATGCACTAACAGGACTGGGGATTTAGCTCAGCAGCACAAGCACCTGCCTAACAAGCGTAAGGTCCTGAGTTTGATTACCAGTACCCCCCTACAGACACACACAAAAACAACAAAAAGATACACTTATGTAAATCTAAAAAGTGACAAAACACTGCTTCTAATATCAGCACCAAGACTTGTGTTCTACAGCATAGTTGACATTATCTTCAACTCTGCCACTCATAGGGAATGTTCCTGGCTATGTGATATTCCTGCTGGGGCAGCTTCACAATTCTTTTTCCTGCACCTTCTCTAAGTGTATTTTTAGTTATTTGTAATACTGTACTTAAAGCTTCCAAAAATACGTCAGCAATTCAGTTAAGAGTAAAATCTCTGAATAAAACGTGCCAACATTAAATGGAGCAAGTATTAAAACTAAATGTAGTTTCTTGTCACTGCTCTAGAAAAGTTATGGGACCACAAAGCAGTGGAGAAATTGAGACATTCACACAATCAGAGCTGGACAGTGAAATGGTATAAAAGCTCTTCCAAGACAGTTCAACATGAAGTTACCCAGTAAAATCCTCTCCTAGGTACGGATCCAAAAGGAATGAAAATGCATGTTCACATATTCACACAAAAATTTGTACTAGCATTTAATAATAGCCAAACTGTGGAAGTAACATAAATGTCCATCAGCAGGTGAATGGATAAGGTGTGGACCATCCATGCCGGGGAATATTAGCCATAAAAAAAATGAACTGACACTACATCATGTATGAACACTGAACATGCTACATGAAAGCAGCTGGTCACAAAGGTCTACACATCATATGATTCCATTCACAGCAATACCTCAGTTCACAAACTTAGTTTTTGTTCTATGATTTGGGAAACCATGCCCGAGTCTGTGTTTGCGTGGGAAAGATGGCCACAGCTGTGGTTGTCACCTGATGTAGTGTGTGCAAACAAAAATAAAATTTTGCCAAACACATCTGTTTGCGAACCAAATCATTTGCAAATGAAAGTGTTAGTGAAAGGAAGTACCACTGTATATGAAATGTCTACAATAGGCAAATCCAAAGACAGATTGCCAAATAGTAGTGATGGATTCAGAACTCTTTAAACATACTAAAAGTCACTGAATTATACACTTTGTAAGGGTTTTATGGTATTTTAATGACATCTCTACAAAGCCATCATTTTATGTATTTTTTTCGGTTCAGACTGGATCTGCATATGTAGTCCAGCTTGGCCCTGAACACATTATGTAGCCCAGGCCGGCCTTGAACTCCGTAATCCTCCTGTCTCAGCCTCCCACATGCTGAGATTTACTGGCAGGGATTACAGGCCTGCACCACTAAACCAGGCAAAGCTGTTTGTTTGTTCATTTGTTTTTAAAGAATATAAAACAGACCCACACAACTCTCAACTAGATTCAGCAATTGGCAAAGTTGTGCCACATTTGGCATGTCTTTTTCTCCAGGACACAGAGACAGGAATGTAGGCAAATTTACGGCTGGACCGTTAAGAGATTTAGTTACTGTAACACTTTGCTTCTAATTCTGCAGCATGTGAAGTACTCCCACACAACTAAAACACAAACATCATACTCTACAAGTTTAATACCAAAACAAAACTATTTAACCTATGGTCCATATTGGAATTTACTGGTCATCAATCCTTATGCGTCGTATTTGGTTTTCATGTTTCTTTAGTGTCTTTTAGTGTTGAAAAACTTTCCTGCCTTTTTCTTCCTATGACACTGACTTTGTTTGTTTGTGGTACCCGGGATCAAACTCACGACTCTGCACTTCCCAGCCCAACACTGACATTTTTTATGGTTGTTGTTTTTTGAGACAGGGTCCCACTATGCAGTTCAGGCTGGCCTTGAGCTCACTATGCAGCCCAGGCTGGTCTTAAACTCGAAACAATCCTCTTGCCTCAGCCTCCTGAGTGCTGAGATGACAGGTGTGCGCCACCATGCCTGGTGACTTTTGACATTTTTAAAGAATTCAAGACAACTGTTTCACAGAATTTTCCACAAGTGGAATGAGCCTGAAAGTTTCCATATGAACTTCGATTAAACGTTTCTGGCAGAAATACTACACAGATGAGCTGGGCCCTTCTTGGTGCATAATACCAGGAAGTACAAAAAGTCGGTTTCCTCAGTGGTGACACTAAGGAGGGGTTCTTGTTGTTCTTGGTTTGGGTGGTGACTGACAGATTCCTCTATCGTAAGCACTGCCTTTGGCCCTTTTTTCTTCCTAGGTAATAATTTGGGGAGTAGCTATTTGAGGCGCCTTAAACATCAGGTTTCCCCGATTGTCTTTTACCTAAAATTGCAGCAATCATCCAAGATGTCTATCACCTTTTTGACACACTGCACCCACGTGACCAGCCACCCTATCCATTGCATTCCAAAGAGCGTTGGAGCTGAGAGTTCAACTGCAGCTGCACACCAGAGCCGGTGTGCACACCCAGCCAATCGTGCTTTTAAAATTCTTCGAGGTGACTGATTCTGACGTGTCGTAAGCGTTCAGGTTCTGGGTTACAGGAAAACTTCCAATGCCCTCATCTTGCAGAAAAGGAAACCAAATTCAAAAAGGCTAATGGCAAGAAACTTGCTAATAACAAAGATCCCACTTTCCACAGACTTGCATTTTAATAGGCCATCCCTTCCCAGAAAAAGTAACTTTTGCATGCTGTTAGAAGTGACCACTACCTGAAGGACGCTGCCACCAGATGTCCACATTTCTACTTTCAAAGTCCAGTTTGTCTTTTGATCATTAGACCTTTGTGGTCATGGCAGGAGAGAGAGTGGCAGCGTTTGGTCACCAGGTCCTCTCCTCTTAGGACTCAATGCGACAGCTACAGCCTGAGGCCCAAGGCCTGCCAGGACATTCAAGGGGCCTGACTGGCAGAGCTGCAGCCCCGCAGACACCCTCTGCGGACAGCAGGCCGCACCTGGCGGGGACGCACACACCTGGCGGGGCACACCTGGGGACGAACGACTGCCCCACCCAGGGTCACCGGATGTGCAGAACGTGGGAGATAACGGAATCTGCAAGCCCGGCCACACCCCCACTTACCCCTGCATGATACACTTTATTCGCTCTTTTAATCTTGATATCCAGAGAGGTCCCCATCTCCGATTCTTTGTAGCAGCAGCCACTTCCGGTCGCACGTGACCCGAAAGGAAGAGGTGACAGGCCGCCCCGCCCCCTGCCCGTTTCCCTCTTCACCAGCAGAGGCATCACGTGAACTCGCACCCTACGTCGGCGCGCTCCCCCGACCGGAAATGACGTGACCAAACGCCTTCCTTTTTCCGGCGCAGGGGTCCTCCTTGGCTCGGGCCCAAGGACTCGCACCCTTGCCCCACCCACGCCGGGCGTGGGGGCGGGGTAAAACTAGCCCCACCCCTCCGTAAAGGCAGTCTGACGTCGGAAACACCCTCCCCTCCCTCCTTGGGCGGGGGTGGGGGAACTCGCGCCTCTCCCGGTGTGTCC
>RJWM01029927.1:0-23856 GCA_004363535.1 Dasyprocta punctata | reverse complement strand
TGAACAAAGTGAACTGTTTGTTCCTGGAAGTATTTAATAAGTTGCAAATGCAGTTCCTTTCATAATATCTCAGCACCAGAAACAAAAATTAGGATTATCAAAGCATTTTGAATAGTGCACTGCCATATGTCCTGTCTGTGAATGAAGAAATACCATTCTCTCTATGTAGGCATGCTGTATGTAATTGACACAAGGGAACAGTATTTGCGTTTGTACTGTCTTAGAATATTATTTATTTTTTATATGTTTGTAAATCTGTGGACAAAAGAGGGTTTTCTTGCTCCTTTTATTCCCTGGGTTAATGACAGTGAAGGAGATGTTCCGTCCTCCTCTGCCCCTTTCTCTTGCTGTAGTCCAGCGTGCCATGAACATTGGCTTAGTTTGTCACTTAGAACGAGCAAAACCCAGTGTGAGATTCCCCACACAGCGCCTGTAGGTTTGCTTTCTTTGTGTTACTGTGTGCATTTGGAAGCTGTGTAGTCTCAGTGACCATCCTCCCAGTGTGAAGCTTGAAACAGGATCAAGTAGGTTTTTAAATTGTCACTCTTTGTAGTCAAGTAGCAGTTCAAATAATAAAGAGGATGATTCTTGGGAGGCTTTTTTGAACGTTGTATGAAACTGATTTGGAATAGATTTTCTTATGCACACAGCCAAGATTTGTCCAGCAAGTGTGGTCGTCAGTTTGAGGATTAACCTGTAGGTTGTGGAAATTGTTTCATCCTCTGTATGTGAGATGAGTTCAATGTTCTGGCGCTAAAGGAAGATACTTTGCTTAAACTCTTAGCTATAAACAAAGAAATCACTCTTTATATTAGGAATTTGCTTCATGTTCTGGGAATAATATAAAGAGAGCAACTGATTTCAATCAGGTTTGCCTCGCTTATAATTAGTGCAGTCTTCTGTCATGTCCTGAAAAAAGAAGCTAAGTGTATTTTGGGATGGCAAAGGGAGTCTTTCAAGAGTTAGCACAGATCACCCCAGTGCAAAGCACTTTATTTCAGCCAGCTTTTGTAGAAAAGCCTTAGCTGGTATTGAACTTGATGTTTTTATTTTGCTGAGCAAAATAAAGCCAGTGGAAGACAGACTAGTGTGCCCATTGTTTTTCTCTTTAAACATAACCCACAGGGACCTTCTTGCTACTAGAAACTGGGCAGTGTTGCACTCCAAGTCCTTTTTATTTGCTTCTTTGAAGACTCAAATGGTCTCCAGGAATTTTTATTCAATTTTTATTTCCAGAAAAGCAACAAAATTCTATTGGACAATGATAATATCAGCCATGAGAAAAATTACTGAAGAATAAAGTCCCTGTAAGTCTTCTCCACAGCAGTGTTACACATGGATAAGAATACCATGCGCATAAACCAAAGGATGTCTCTCTTTTCTTCTAACTTCTAGGTAGAGAGAATAAAATAGGATTACATGTAGTTATTTTATAAATCAAAAAGATCGTCACCTAAAACAGGAATCCAAAACAAAAGTGCAGGAATATAGATGTACAAAATAAGGCACAGTGAAGATAACAAAAAAATATTAGAATGTATGTAGCTTGCTCAGAGCCATTCACGTTTAATTTGACTAAAAGGAAAAGTCAATCTTTGCAGTCTGAGTTAATAGTTAAAAGAATAGTTCCAAACATAAACCTCCTTCATTGAAATACTGAGTTTTTCCCCCACCCACTTCCAAATAAGATGTTTCTGGTATGGTCTGTAGTAATAATTGAAGAAGTCAGAAATATGTCTGCTTGTTTATGTAGAAAATAATTCAGCCTTTTCTGCTGATAAACCCTTGTTATATTATTTCACAAAACAGGCATATTTCTAGGCATATAGTTTGTGGATGGCTGAGTTTGTGAAACCAGTCACAAAACAAAAAGTAGTCATCAGAGTGTCTGCTCAAATGCAGGTAGATAAAAGTAACATCACGCATATTGTAGCTGAAAATTTTGAGCCGGTGAAAGATGTTATCATCTAAGGTAAGGGACATACTTGCCTCACTTTAGTATCTGAGCAAGTCCTCCTGATGGGTGATATGAACTTGAGAACCACAATGCGTCCCAGTGTGGGCCATCTTATACCTTTCAGCACAAAAGAATAACTTCGAGATCAGCTTGTAAATTAAAGATTTAGAAGAGGTGCCTGAAATGGTAAAATGATTCTGTCCTTAGCCGAGGCAAATCTAAATGATCTTTTTTCTTTTTTCCTTAGTATAACTGAGAAGGAAGACTGGGAATAGTCTTTCTAGCATTGTCTGCTAGCATTGACACAGTCTTCTCTACAAGTCTGTTTCATTTTACATTTTAGGGCAGAGTTCTTTTTCAGCTATTTAAAATGTGCGTTGATAGGTTTTTTTAATAACCTGTGTCTGTCTACTGCTCTCTGATGGTGGCCTGAGAAAGGCTGAGAGAGAAAACTGTGTGAAGTTATCATCACCTGAGCCAAGCCGTAGCTTTTTGGAGGTATGTTTTGTAAATTCAGCTGTAGGCTAGTGAGAGTGGTGTTTCTTGTTAATTAGCCAGTGGTGACATTCCCTCCTTCTAGTTACATGCAAACCTTTCCAGGGTACCAAGGGGTATGTAGAAAGAACTCTAGAAAAAGTGATATTTTAATCTCCAATGTTATAGCTTTTCTAGATCTCTTAGTGGGGGAAAACGTAGAAAATCAGGTAGAATTGGGCCTTGGGTCAGTAAATGATATAAAAGTGTATGATCTATGTGTGTATGTGTATGTCTGTCCAAAAATTGATAAAACCAAAATATCAGTGATTCATGTTTGTCCATGTTCTTGTCATAAAACACTAGAAGCTTCCCTGGTCCTTTGTTCTTGCTCCCCACCGAGCTGAGAATGGCAGAGCCCTTTCAGTCTCTTAGCCACAGAACTGTGTACGGTACAGTCCAGCTCATGAGTACGTGAGGTCACACAGAAGCCAGGTACAGTTCATCTTTCCAAATCAGTCCTGTGGATTTTGACAGTAGAGGCGAAACCATCAGTATTTTGGATTATTCAGGTATTTGTTGGGAAAGTAGAAATAAGTGCCACTTATCCCCAGGATTGTATCAACATCCTACTCCTGCTGAGCTGTGAGACAAATGGTGTCCTGAGCTACCATCAGATAATGCCACAGCATCTGACAAAAATGATGCAGAAAAGGTAGGCAGAAAGCGAGGTGAGATCAGTTATCTTTAGTCCAAATGGTAGGTGAACCTCAAAATGGCCAGTTCCTTTGCCATACTTTGCGTTCTGAGTATAGTCATGTGCTACGTAATGATGTTTCAGTCAGTGACAAACCACATGGACAGTTGTGGTCCTGTAAAGTATTAATATAGCTTTAGTGTCTTGTAGGCCAAGCCATCTGAGTTTGTGTAAGTCTGCTCTGTGATTTTCATATGTAGTAAAATCGCTTAATGGGACATTACTCAGTATATGTCCCTGTGGTTTTGTGATACATGCCTGTATTTGAATTTAAATTTGAGCAAACTGAATGCCTTCATTTTAGGTAGAAAGGATCTGAAGCTTCCATTTTGTATTAAATTTCATTATTATTTGGACTAATTAAAATGTGAGTCTTCCTTTCAGCTTGTCTGAGGCTGCTAAAGAGCTCTTCAAAGAGAGATTTGTGAACATGATTGTTCACAGTCCATTCATAATTCTGCTTTAACGGTTACTTTTGTCCCTATCTGGAAATATTAAAGCCAAAGTTGCCTGAATATGTATTTTCCTTAATTTGCAGTGTAAAAACTGTATAAATAATTCCAAAGGTATTGAAATTTTCCGTGTATTAGTGTGTGTTGGTATCGTTATATCGGAGAGGTTCCAAGAAATCTTTCGGAAATAAAAGGTTAAATGTTTACATTTCATGTGATATTTGAGGTGTTAACATTCTAATTAGCTTACTTTTTTGTCTTTGGATTTTTTCTTTGTAGACAAATAAGAATATCCCAGAAATATTTCTAATATGGAAATAAGAAAAAAAATCAAATCAACGTCAGCCTAAATTAGATAAAGGGATCTCATAGCACTTTTTAGTGTGCTGTAGGTAGCTTGCGTAAAGAAAGAAGGTGCAGGAACTCTAGTTATTGCACGTGTATCTAGCACATAATCTATGGAAGGAAAAATCGTGAGCAGCTCATTAAACACAAACTATTCTTGAAAATGCAACAAGATTTTTTCTTAAAATACTGTTGTCCCCAGAATCGGTTTAAGTTTCTCTTGGAAAAATGAAATTTTGCCATTTTCAAATTGCCGCACAGTAATCAATCACTAGTTCACCTGCTGCATTTTAGTTCTTGGTAAAAGTAGTGATTGGCCAAAGAAGGGCCCTGTGGTTTGCCTTTGTATGGACACCACCCTCCCACCCCTAGGGGGCGCTCAGTGCCTGCTGAGGAGCCCTGTCCACTCTGCTGTTAGAACTTCAATACTCAGAGGTAGCATGTGGAGTGTTGGTTTTCATGGAGAAAATTGTATTGGAGAACATACAACTTCTTAAGTATTGCTCATAAGATCTGCAGACACCCAAAGACAGTCTCTTCTAGGAGTTCCCAACTTGGGTTCTCCCTGAAGACCTTGAGAGGAATGCGTTACCAAATGGCACACACTGAGCCAAAGGAGTTGAGCAAGTCTCGCAGCCAGGTGGCAGATGGTACCTCCATACCCCTGGGTGTTCTCAGGATTGCTGAGGAAGTGATAGGAGGGGCCAGTTGTTATCCTAGGGTCTGTGTTGTTTGATCTCATTCGTTCACATTTCTTTCAGCCTTCTAGACTCTTGCTAAAAGTAAGCAAACAGGTTGTCATTTTTCTGCTTTGGATTTCTCGCTAGCCTTTGGATCACTCGCATGCCACACCTCTTCCTCTGCCTTTTTCCATTTTTCAGAAAGAAGTTATTATGCCTGTGTGTGTTTCCTTATCATGGGTCCATGAGGGCATGGCTTGCTATGTTGGTGTGTGTTATGTGGCCTAGAATCCAGAAACAACAGCTCTGAGTAAGGTTTCTGTGTTTCACAAAAAAAAAAAAAAAAAAAAAAAAAAAAAAAAAGATTTCTTTCTTTTTTTTTTTTTTTTTTTTTTGGTCTACAGAAATCAAAACCATGATTATAAAACTACACTTCAAAAATTAAGGATTTTAAAAGGTAGCTGCAAAAAATAAGTAAATAAAGGCTCTATAACAGGAGCAGTTAGAGGATGATTCTAGAATTTCATTAATTTAAACCTGGAAAACAACCTCCGAGTCTGATTTCCCACAAGTGCATAAAGCCCTTAAACTCATGATTTTCAGCAGTGTCTTGTGTGTCCACATCATAATCATTTACTTCCACAACCATTTGTTGGCATGGAAGGGGCTGGTGGTTCTTGGTTTGATTTTTTTTTCAGCTTTCAGTGAGAAATAGGATAGGTGACAAAACCTTACTTGTTTTCTTAAAACAATTCAGTGCTTGAGCATCTCTGTCAGAAATAGAATGATGTACTGTTAGCCAGTTAGAATTATTTCATGTATTGTTATTGTGTTTTGCTGATTTTATGTGAAAATGCTGTTATTCATTCTTGATCTCTGGAAAAAATCATTATTATGAGGATCATTTTACTTTGGAAACACTTTCATAATAAAGATAAGTATTTAGAGTGTCGCGTAAGTGTCCTTTACTGTAAGCACTAGCCAGCTTGTGTTGGGAAAACATTACCCTTTCGTAGATGGAGTTGGGTGAGGGTTCTTGTCCTTCCTCTTCATTTGTCACAGTCCTCCTGAATCTCAAAATCACTACAGTCATCAAGAAAGTAGTGTTATATTATAATACACAAGGGATGATCAAAATATAGTGATGATTTACATTTTCAAAGTTTGTTACAGTAAAAGCCACATTGCCATTAATCCCTTTCAGAATCCTCCCCCTCACTTTGAACAAACCTATTCCACTATTCTTACCACTTTCTTAAGCAGTTCTGAGAGTCCTCTTTTGTGAGTGTCATTATACGATGTGTCTTGGTTACTTTTCACTTGTTGCTGAGACAAAATACCTCACCCCAAAATGAAGGAAAAAAAGGTTTATTTAGCTTACAGTTTTTGGAGGTTTCAGTCTATAATCAGTTGGCTTCAAGGCAGGGTGGCATGGAACAGGGGCAACACTTCAAGGCAGCAGCCGAGCAAAAGCAGCCAGAGTAAAAGGAGGGCAAGAGCAAGCCTCTTCTCCTCCCTTATATTGCATGCAGGTCACACACCACCACCACCACCACCCCCCAACCCCCGCCAGGGTGGGTGTAGCATTCACAAATCTCCTTGCCTTCCTTTGCACAGGATGAGGATATTTACAAAGAACCCTGGCTCCCTGATGAGTCTGTTAGTTAAACTTCTGACCTTCTCAAATTGACACAAGGAACAGGTAACTGCTTGTGCTCTACACCCCAGGATGTAGAGCTGCTGAGTTACCTAATTAAGTTGCTAGACTTCTCAAATTGACGTATAAACCATAGCAGAAGTGATAAAAAAAAAAAAATACGGTGAATGCTGCTGCCAACTCCCATCCAAAGGAAAAGCAGACTTCTAAAAACGTGGTGTCAAGTGCCAGGCCATGAGTTTGACCCTTGGTACCAAAATAAATAAATAAAAACATGGTGTCTCTTCATCCACCTTATTCAC
Source organism: Dasyprocta punctata (assembly GCA_004363535.1). Lineage (NCBI taxonomy): Eukaryota > Metazoa > Chordata > Mammalia > Rodentia > Dasyproctidae > Dasyprocta > Dasyprocta punctata. The sequence continues at coordinate 17,232 of RJWM01029927.1, read as the reverse complement.
TGAGTTTGGCATTGTGCAGCTTTAGGTTCTTCCTCCAAGACAAAAAGAGAAATGTTTTCAGTTGATTCAAGATATAACGTCACCCATGACAGTGCAACTAAATACCCTCGCAAAAGAGGACTTCCAGAAATGCTTCAGAAAGAGGTAAGAGTGATGAATGAGTATGAGGAGAAGGAAGCATTGGGGATGAAGGTTAACGGCAGAGTGTCTTTTACTGTAATTTTTAAAAATTTAAATGTTCGCTGTTGTTTTAGACTATACCTCATACTATACAAGTATCTCTTTGAAAGCTAGGGCATAAAAAGTTCAATGTTGCGGTACAGTGCCCGCCTGGCAAGCGCGAGGTCCTGAGTTCAGTTACTGGTACCAAAAAAAAGAAAGATTTTATGTCACACTTCATTCTGAAAAACAATGATCTCTAGAGATGCCATCTTAAATGTATCACACTATGCTGATTTCTCCAAATTACAAAAGAGGCATCGAGGACCAACAACCCAAGCACAGCACGAAACTCTTCCCCACTGTGTGTGTGAGCCTTTGTCTCTGGGCTTGGACCCTCGTCCTCAGGCCCTCTCTCCCTTTTCTCTGCCTTGGTTTAGAGTCTGTCTTCCCCAAGCTGCTCTTTTGCTCTAATATCCCAAAAGCTATTAAACCAGCACAGAAATTCTACAGACACCCCACCACCACCATCACCAGTATTATAAAAATAAGGTGAATGCCCCAGTTAAAAAAAAAAAAATCTTACAAATCTTGTAACTACTTCCAACAGCAATTTGATTTCAAGCATAAATTATTCTGGTAAGTTTTATCCACCAAAATTTCTCCAAGGTGCACTCATATAAATAGAAGAATAGGGACTGGAGAAATAGCTCAGTGGCATAGCGCCTGCCTGGCAAGGGCAAGGTCCTGAGTTGAATTGCTGGTACCAAAAAACCCCGCCAAAAAACAAATAGACTGTACATTCTTGGGGAGCCATAAATTCTTCCAGTAAACACAAGATAATCTAGCACTGGAAGCATCTCTGCCAACACCCACAGGACAGCTTGTTTCACCCTAGGCCATGTGGCTGACGTTGCCGCATCCAACCCAGGCAAATGTGATCTCTGCCCTGTAATCCTCTTTCCACCACTCCTCCACTTGCTTCAACAGGAAGAGCAGCAACATTGCCAACAACATGGAAAGAGGGCAGACAACAAGGCAGGGGGCTATGCTCTGGGATCTACTGGGATGTTGGGGGTCCCTCTGAGCCAGGTGTCATGGTGCCTGGAGCCTGGGACCCACACCATTGACTATCTCCAAAGTGTTCATACATGATGAAACAAGTCTTGCATCATTCCTAAGTATTGAAATTTTGAAAATTGTACAAAGGTTATGTGACTGGGATAAGAAGTCATTGTCCAGTGGTTAAGTTGAAGAACTTTATTAGTAAGAAGACTACTTTTGAGTTACTGGCTGAACTGCAAGATCAAACCAGGTAAAATAAGGCACCCAGAAGTCACCAAACACGGGAAGCATGGCCAACCTGGGCTATTACCAGATGCCATAAAAGAGAGTCATGTAGGGGGCAGGCCGCTCTGTGACGATGTAAATCTGAATGGGGAGCAAATGCCATGATACCTCTCTCATCTCACTTTGTCCTTTGGCTGACCTTGACCAAAAATTGCTGATGCGGAGCCCAGGAGATGATACCCTGCATCCCACAGCATAGAGCAAGGCAAAGAGTAGATGTGGGAGCAGCAAACAGTACAAGCAGCATGAAGCTGGTATTCCAGGAGCCTTCCCAGGGCCTGCCGTGTCACAGGGCACAATAAGTATTTGCTGCAGAAATGCCCTCCCTGAGAGGAGAGAGCTGGCGAGAGAAGAGGAGAGAGCTGTTGAGATGGGCACTGCCAGCGATCAACATTGCCTCTGCCATAAAATAAGAGGAAATAAATGAGAAAGTGCTTTGTCACCACCTACTTTGGGACTCTGATGGCATCCAGCTCCTCTCACGGGTGCTGCTCTGAGCACAGGAGGGTTCGGGGAAGGAGGGAGGATGGGACCCAAGGCAGTGGCTGGAAACAAGCGGAGAGGAACTAAGGGGGAGAAAGTGCACAGGTCTGAAGAATGCGAGAGACAGGATTCTGACGCAGAAATGGGGCCAAAACATCTAAGCTGCAGTACTCCTATTTTTAACTTAATGAATAATAGAAATTATTCACGTAGCCAAAGATATCTTGGTTAGCAAAGGCTCAGTTGCCTGGCTGAATCGTTCACCCATTCAGAGAACCCACTAGATGCAAGGAACTGTTATAGACACTAAACCTAGAATGGTGAATAAAACAGATACAAGTTCCTGGTCTCATATCATATATGAGAAAAATGTGGATTGAAACAACAATGGAATATGGAGTGAGATGGTTCATGCCTGTAATCCTAGTTACTTGGGAGGCTGAGATGAAAGGATCATGGGTTCAAAGCCAGCCTGGGCAACAGAAGGAGACCTTGTCTCAAAAATAAAAGCTATAGGTTGAGGCTGGGAGTGTAGATCAGTGATGGAGTGGATGCTAAGTATGTGTGAGGCCCTGGTTCCATCCCCAGTACCACAAAAAGTGAGGAGGGGGAAGGAAGAAAAGAAAGAAGGAAGGGAGGGAGGAAAAGGAAGGAGGAAGGGAGGAAAGAGAGAGGAAGGAGGGAAGGGAGAGAGAGAAGATAATAGCAGGATAGGACCACACATTCAAGAGTGACCAAAATCCAGAATCCTAACAACACCAAATGCTGGCAATGATATGGGACAACAGGAACTCTCATTCACAGCTAGTGGGAATGCAAAATAGTGCAGCCTTTTTGAAACAGTTCGATGGTTTTCTGTAAAATTTTTCTATATGTTGCTATCACAGGTGCTCTGAGGTTGTTTACACCTGTTGTATCTCTATGATGGAAATACCACGTAACAGCATACTACCGTGCATTTCCTCTCAGCTCTGCGCTCAGTGACATTACACACTATTGGCTTATACTGTAATTAGCCATAAAGGGAGCATTTACTCTGTGGAAATTGATGAGAGCTTTCTTTCCCTTCTTCCTTATTTACTTGTGATGAGTCAGTTGTTAAACATTTGCCAGCACACCTCTAACCTACAGACACACAAACTGTGGCCAAAAGAAGCTCTCACCTGTCATGTAGTTAGCAAGCAGTAGAGTTTCCATCCTAGACCTGAGTGCTTCCAAAACTTCTGCACACTCTCTCTGGTTCGTTGCACAGCTTTCAGAGTTTGTATTCATTTCTGAAGCTTAATTTTGTATTGCACCTGAATTCTCCATTGGCTTTATTTTTTTAATCCAACTCTTTAGTTTTTCTTACCAATCTCTAATTTTTTCCCTGTAGTCTTCATCTCTGTTTTTTTTCCCTTTTCAATGTTATATTCATCAGTGCTCCCAGCTACATCAGAAGCCACTTCTTGGGGCAGACCTCAATAAATCTGATATGCAAAGGGCTGAAATCATATTTCTAAGTCTACTGCGTCATTCCAAGTCACAAAGCACACAGTTCCTTCCCCAGCCTAACCCTGGACCCTTCCAAGGGCAAAGATGTATCACAAAACACTGATTCAAAAAGAGTCAGTCCCAACAGTTCAATAATTTGATGTACCGCAGACTAGAAGGATAGAAGAAATCTGGATATTAGAATGATTTATAGATATGGATTTTAAGAGTGAGCTAAAAAATCTTTCAGAGAAATATTACAAAGTAAGAAAGTCTTCAGTGACTCCTCCTGAGTATACCTAGTTCCCTGGATCCTTACTCCTAAATCCTTCCTACCTTTACTCTCCCCCAGAAGGACTCAGGGACTTTGAAGAAGGAATTAAATTGAGCTGGGCAGTGAAAGCATTGGCTGGATATGGAAGAGCTTGCTCAACCCAAAAGCAGGGAAATGTTCAAAGCACATCAATACATAGAAGAATGCTGTTGAATTATCACTCAACATAGTTATTTTCTGCCTAGAGTTTCTAAGTCAGTTTCTGAAAGTAAGAGTTTTCTGTTGCCATGTGATGCTGTACTGTGTCCCCTCACTGTTACTTGGAGACAGGAGTGTTAGTCCATTCAGTAACACACACTGTTTACTCAGTACCCCCAGCAAACCTTGGAAGCAAGAAAGGTTCATGTGACCTAGTTCTTAGTGAACTTAAGACTGTAAACGGACAAAATAAATGTGATTTTCTACAAAGTCACAAAAAAAAAAAAAAAAAAAAAAAGATGGGAAAAGGAATTGACAAACAGAACCAACTTGAAAGGGCTCTTGTTAGCCAAATATATGCTATTTTATGCATTGAAATAATAGTGGTGACACACTGTAATGCACTGAATAAAATGGGAAAGTATAAGCTTCTCTGATATAATGTAATAAAGTTTGTGAAGAATGGGGTGTTAGCACAGTTTTAAACCCATCCCTGCAAAATATTTAATAGCTCAAACAGTTAGAATAGCACTTTCTCAGTGAAGAGGCCTGGAAGATACCATCTTAATCAAGTAAACATCATTGGGTAATGGGACAAATGTTACCATGAGTCATTTAAACAGATACAATATGAAGAAAACATTATTTCAGTGACATTCCTGACAAAGATGTATAACCTTAATCTAATCAGGAGCAAGCATCAAATAAACTTAAATTTAAAAACCTCTATGAAATAATTAGCTAGTAATCTTCATTTTGTTTTCAGTGCTGGGAACTGAACCCAGAGTCTCATGTGTGCTAGGCAAGTTCTCTGCCACTGAGCTACATCCCCAGGACCAACTGGTAATCTTCAAATCAGTCATTGGCATGAAAGTTAAGGAAAGACTGATGAACTGATCCAGAGAAGGACACAAAAGAGGCATGACAACTGAAAGAAAGGCACGACCCTGAACAGGGTCCTGTTGTCATGGAGAATGCAAAGGACAATTGGTGGAACCCAGGATTAGATAGTGGTAATGAATCAATTTTAATTTCCTGTCTTTGATGGTTGTATTTTGGTTTTGTTGGAGTGCATCCTTATTTGTTGACAATGTACACAAAAACATTAGAGGATGATGGAGCATTAAGTTGGCAATTTAGGAAAAAAATTCTTTAAACTAAAACTATGACTTGTCTGTAATTTTGAGATTATTTGGAATCAATACATTAACAAGGCTTTCAAGACCCTATAAATATTCCAAGTGAAATTTGCAGCTTTTTTTTTTTAAAATGAGAGTGCCATCTTTAATTCCTTCCACCCTTCATTACCTACACCCAGTCTAACCCATCACCAAACCTTACTGGTTCCAATTTCAAACTCTATTTCTTCCTCTTCGTGTTTGGTAAGGCCCCATTATTTTTCTTACCTCTTGGTAAGAGTCTTCTGCTCTTCCTGATCCTTATCTCAATCCCCTTCAGAGTCTCTATACAGCTGTCTGAGTAATCCATCTAAAGTGCAAATCTAAGTATCACCAACAGGCTTCAACTCCTGCATGGAGAGAAGGCCTCTCTCTATGTGGCTAAAGTTACCTCTGGGTTAAAGTTAAAACGGGACCCAAGTTTTCCCACCATCTGGCGTCTGTGAATCTCCCCAAACTTGTCAGCTATAAGGTTCCATGAAAGTTATGTGCTCAAGATGTTCTCAAGAGATTCACAATTTTCTGGAGACACCAACACATGTCCTATTATGCAACTACAATTAATATGTACATTTCAAGCATCAGTCAGTAACACCATCTCTTACCAGTATTTTCTACTATCATTTTTCTACTCAACCAGGCTGAGCTAGGTACCCTCTTGGAATTCCTGTTACACTTCCATAAAGGCCCCTTTTAGGAAGTCTATTATAATGTGATGTACCTTTGCTTAGTCAAATTGTGCTCCTTGAAAAGAACTTGGAGCTTGTTCGACCTTGTACCGCTCAGATTGCCTGGAACAGAGAAGATTCTCCATGAGAGGTCTTTGAATGAAGAAAGTGGCCAAATGCACAGCTATAACTTACCAATTGTGTAAAATGTTACACAGGGGAAAATAGAAAGATGTTGTGATTTTAGGTAGAGCTATTTCAGAAGCATTGTACGAAAAGCAGGGTAAGAAATTGGTTGGAGTAAGAAGACAACAGGGGAAGTTTTTTTTTTTTTTTAACAAGTACACAGTTGTCTGTACCTAAGTTCTCAGTGAAGAGGCTTTATATACATGTGCCATCCATCCTCAAGGTGTGCAACGGCTTGAAAAATAATTACCATATATTTTTGACTCAATAATGAAAGCATGACCTGTATATAAAATTCCAAATGCACGAAAGAAAATAGAATCAAGAATAAAGTTCTCTCTGCTCTCCACTCTCAGCTCAGGTCTTGAGTTTCTGCTGCAGAAAGAACCACAATAAATAACAATTTTGAGACCTTTCGCTTTCCCAAAAGTTCTATTTCCAGAACCTGGCAGTAATTTATGAAAAATAACTATAAATCAATGATTTATAAAGTAGAAGGGGGACCAAGGTTGAAAAGGCAAATAAGTCCTGTGGGTGGCACTTTATTTACATATACAAAAATGCCAAACCCATTACTTGCCCTGGAGACTAACACAACCACATGTGAGACATTCCAATGTACCCTTTCACTGAGGTCTCCAAGACTGATCATAGCTGAGCTGGGAAAAATTTAAGTAACACTATATGAATATTAATGTAGGGGGTCAGATGAAGACATATGGTAATTTGGAAAAATCTGCACTTCTAAAATGCCCTTATTCTTTTCTTTTAGAAGTCAAAGCCATAGATCACAGCTGTAGGATGACTTTTCATTATTTGTCGATTAGTCTTTATTTCCTAGGGCTTATTGAAGAAAAGTAAACTTAGTCTAATTTGTTTTATGTAAATTAATCTATTTGATTTCATCCTTTTTCTTCATTAACAACTGGGGTTTTAAAATTAATATGAGACTTGGGCATGCATAATAAATATTAAACCCAATCACACTGCATACAAGATGGATATATACATATATATGTACATGGTTAATTATGACCATTGGATTAGATTTTAAAATGAGGTAATTTTTATGAAACAGTAGGAAGCACAAAGTTTATTTTATGCAATTTTAAAAGCCACAACATAATTAGAACATAAAAGTTACCTTCGATGCAACAAATGAGACTGGCTACTCACAGTATCAATGTGTGCCCATACTGCTTCCACTACAACTTAAAATATTCATTTGTGCTTCCACTTTGGATAGGTTTTATTTTTCTGTCCTGAGGCTCTGAGTAAAGGTTTGTTTGTTTGTTTGTTTGTTTTTTTAAAAAAAGTTCATGCATTCAGGTAAGGATTCAGAGATGCATTTTCCAGCTCTGGAGAGATACGGAAATCAAGGAAACTAATCACTGCAGCAAGCAGACACTAAAAATAAGACGCAGTTAAATCAAAATGAGATTGCTTCCGCACGTCCCTCAGAGCGTGACTGTTGGAAGCAATGGTACGGATGTTCCCCTCACTTTCCCAGCTCTCATGGGAAACAGCTGCAGGGAAGGGTCCTGTCCCTGTGTCAACCCCAACAGGCCAAAGACTAGGTCTCATGCAAGATTCAGAAGTGACAGCTTGGCTGGGAACATGTGTCATGTCAAGATGTATCAAGACTCAGCACCCATGGTTCGGCTAGTCGCAGGGGAGGAAGCTTCTTTGGCACATGTGGCCCCATCTCAGTCAGCCACTCCGCCAGGACCCCAGCAGCAGCTGAGCTGCCATCAGTAAGAGCAGGCCAGCTGCCCACACAGAGCCCTGCGCAAACATCCTCTTGGTACTCTTTGGCAAAGTTTTCAGCACCCAGCTCATTTGTGGCTGCAGCTTTCCCAAACTTATTCTTAACATGAGGGCATCCTTTGATTTTATTCTTGGTCCCAAGACTCTCTTTCCCTCATCTGTTTATATCTTTTAAACCAACAAATCTCCAAGCAAGTTCTCTAAGTGGCCCCTTGGGATTCTGGCTGAGTCTTTCTCGGTTTCCTGCTTGTCGAGCCCATTTTAAATCAGTGTCACAGCTTCCCAAGTGCATTTGAGCCATTTCCCATTTTAGAGTTCCTGCCCAGAAGGTTGCACTTATCTTCTCTCTCAGGGTTTTGAACTCTGCTTCCTGATAGCTGCAGATACAGAACTACCCTAAGCAACACTCCCGCCTCGTCAAGGAAGAGGAACGAGCTATGGGGGTCACTTTCCTCAGCATTTAAGTCAATGAAATAAAAGCAATTATTTATTAATCAAGGACTTTGGTCCAGGTACTTGGCTATCGGGATCTCATTTAGTAGTATGGGAAGCAGAACGACAAACTAATAATTTCAACACAACATGATATAGAAGTCAAAAGAGGAGTGTATAACGACAGCAGTAGTACAAAGCCAAGAGTGTACCCTGTCTTGGGAAGATGACATATCCTGGTCTGGAGAGATAGATGAAAGTAGACTAGGCCAGCAGAAAGGTAGAAGAACTTCCAGAAGAAGGAATAGTGTCTACGAAATCCTAGAGGCATGAAATAATGAGGTTACCATTCCCCTATCAGCAGCTTCTCACTAAAAGTAGGGGGAGCATATCTGTAATTTCAGTTAATCTGGGGGTTGGAGGAGATCATCAGTTTAAGGGCAAGACAGGGCAACATAGCAAGACCGCATATGAAAAAAAAAAGAGAGAAAAAATAAAAAGGTAAAGTGAACCTAATTGTCATCAATTAACATTTTTTGCTTGTCTTTTTTTTCTAGAACATTACCTAGCAGTTTCAAATGCTAAAAGTATACAGAACAGTAGGAGCTAGAAAGTCATCTATAATCTCAGCTTTCAGAGGTATACTGTAGTGCAAATACTATATATGTGCTTAGATTTTATTTTTTGGTATTGAGGATTAAACCCAGGGCCTTCTCACTGAGCTACCTCCTCAGTCATTTTTAATTTTTTAATTTTGAAAGTCTTCCTGAATTTTTATTTTATTTGTTTGTTGTTTTAGATCTTCTTAAGTTGCTCAGGCTGGGCTCAAACTTGAGATCTCGCTGCTTCAGCCTCTCAGAATGCTTGGATTACAGTCCTGTGTCATCACGTGCAGTTTCTTTCTTTCTTTCTTTCTTTTTTTTTTTACTATAGTTACAAACTAGCATCTTACTCATTCTTCTACAACCTCTTTGTTGTGAACTTGTTTGTTCTTTTACAACCTGTTGTTAAGTCAGTACATATAATGCAATGTTTTATACTAGATCCTCATCTTTTGGCTATTAATATCCCCCTCTCTGGCTTGAGTGATGGTATGGCATAGGAGCACTGAAGTCAGATGAACCCTGCGATCATACTGTGTGACCTGGGGTAAACCACTTAACTGTCGTGTACCTTGGTTTTCCTCTATGTGCTATAGGGCTCAAATGTTGCGTATCTGTTTTAAATGATTTCTCTGATTATTTAAAATATTCCTGTTTGTGAAGCACTTAACAGTACCTGACACGTGGTAAATTCTCTAAGTAAGAGCTCATATTACCATAAGATAGTTAATCAGGTTCCTATGGAAGATGTTTATACTGCTTCCAATTTTTTGACTACTGTGAAAACTTCCCAGGTCTTATGATTTGAACATAAATATTCCCCAAAGGCTTGTGTGCCTCAGATCCCCAGTGTAGCTGTGGAACTTTAGGAAGGCGACACAATCATGAGGGATCAAACTTCCATGGGTTCATCCATGGATAGGTTTATAATCTGAGGTCATTATCAGGAGGTGACAGAAGTTTAGGGGGTGGGACCTAGATGAAAAGAGCAGGCCATGGGGTGTGACCTTGGGGATTGTATCTTGTGCCCCCCTCCGCCCCGCCCCAGCTGCCATGATGTTAAACCATTTTCTTCCACCACAGTCTTCTGCCTCGGGGCAAAACTAAGAATAACAAAGCCAGTCAAACATGGACTGAAATTTCTAAAACCGTGAGTAGAAGATTTCTTCTCCTAAAGCAGTTTTCTCAGGCATTGTGTCACGTGGACAGGAAGCTAACCAACACATAAGATAAATTTTAAATTGCCCTTATCTTCTCTTACATTTAGGCTCCTGTTTCTTACTAACTTACCAACACCTGCCATTTGCTCTATATGCTACTTTTGTCAGTTGCCCCTGAAGGCAGCGCAGTACATGGTAGGTAGAGTTCAGTGGAGCAACTTCCAGGCCAGAAACAAAGAGAATCCACTGCAGGTTTTCTTTCTGCAGAGAGACCCTGCCAGGAAGGTCAGTGGGAGCAAAGACTGCACAAAGGCGGGGAAGTTGGGATCTGAGAAGTTCAACAGGAAGTCACACGGGAGGCCAGCCTACGAAGAAGCCAGAGAGTGAGTGTTGGCCAGATTCCTACGGATAGAGACAAATTTGTGGGCAGAGAGCTCAAAAATATGCTTGGGCACTAAATTTTTCAGAAAAAAAGAAAAAAAAAAAAAAGAGATTGTGGACCTTGCCTAAGGAGATGCTTCATTGTATGTTTAGGTATCCACCTGTGGTGAGAATGAGGTTATGGTGGTGTGAATTTCAAAGCCACAAGGCTCTCTACTGTTCTGACTCACACAGCAGCTCGGCCACCTGCTCCCAAAGTCATTCCTGGGGGGCTGGGACTGGGGGACGCCCTGGGACACACGCACACACTTTGACTTGCACTGACCTCGTTGCCAAGGTGACTCATCAGCCTCAGTGCCAGCCTCTGGGACAGCACCGCTGGGCTCTGCCTCCCAGCTGGGGAGTTCACTGGGTTCTGCTGGCGGGGTTTGTTAGGTGGTAGGTGAGGTCAGAGGGCAGGCGCTCCGCTTCCAGATCTACATCTAGATCTTCTCATGAATTTAACTCCTCTTACGTCTCACACTAATTCTGATCTCTGCTGAAGCCCAAAGCCTGTGGAGCAGGCGGGGAGGAAGACAGAGCAGCCCCTCCTCCTGCACCTTTCCACTTTATCTCTCCAATCACTCAAGAGCAAATATTGACTGGCCGCTGTGGTGGACTGAATGAAAGCTAGTTCCCATTCTCAGCCCTCTCTGTATAGATGCCTTTGCAATAGGACTTCAGCTCTGCCCCCTGGATTCTGAACTGGCATGTGGTGGCTAACATGATAGTGTGTCAGTTCCAAGTCTGTGCCTCAGGAAACCCCAAGGTCTTCCACTCATTCTCTGAGCTCCTCTGATGAGCTTTGGGCACAGCAGGGCTAGGCTACTGACTAATGAGAAATTGCCTCAGCCCACAGTCACCCACGCCCAGCTACCTGCCCAACACAGCCCAGATCAGCTGCCAGTCCACCCACAGAGCTGTGCCAGTGGCCTGCTTTTGCATAAATAAGTCCAGGGAACAGCTGAAGAACCACCAATAAACTAATGATTGGTGGATGAATAAATTCTATGTCATTTGGAGACCCTAGATTTTCTATTGTTACCCTGTGTTATTGCAACAAGAGACAAATGAAACAACCCTTTTTCTGTCCTCCTTGAGAAGCTGAATAGATAGACTCTAACCATCAATCCACATTCAGCCAGACGCACTTGTTGCCTTTAAACAGTCTGCAAGAGGGACACTGATGCAAAGTGGAGGTATTTTAATTTAGCAAGTGTCCAGAGGTATAAAAGGAAGTGCCAGGGAGGGGTGGGGGGTAGGTGCCCCATCCATCTGTTCTAAGACTATGAAGTTTGCAGTGAGAGGCATTCCTTATGCAATGGTGGGACAAAATGACATTTCTTATGGAAACCAGCAAGGGAGGCCAATTTCAAAGGCGTCATAAAATACAGAAAACGAAAAGCATAACTGATACAGCAAGTCGAGAGAATGTGAGACCCTCTCTATCATCCTGGGCACCAGGATTATGGGGACCTCTGACAGCTGCCAGCCCTCCTCTCAGGGCTACGCCCTCGGGGACACAGTGTCCTGCTCTCTGAATGCTAGCTGATGTCCCTCTCACCATCTCGCCCTGGGTGTCTTGACCCAGAGCTGTTCTTTGCTTTTTCAGGAAATAAACTGGATGAAAGTCCAGGGCTGAGACTTCCGCCTTGGTGTCTGACAGGGACTGACGTACCCTAGGTCCTTTGAATCCCGGAAGTCCAGGACACACCCAGCCCTGATTGCAACGTCCAAACGCTGGAGGGCAGGTGAAAGGACAAAAGTGAGAAGCACTTGGCCATGAGGGACCCGCTGGCAGACTGTTCGGTGAGTAGCTCCGCATGGCGTGTGTGCCCGTGGTGGGCGGGATAGGTTTATATATTAATGGCTTTAACTTCAGAAATTTGAGACGCTCAGAAAACAAGCATGTTTAGACATTGGCTGTGGTACAAAAGTCTGCGGTTTTCCTTTAGTTCTATTTGAGACAGGGACCTTTCTAAGAAATGGCAATAGTTGCTATCTTTCATTCTCATTCATGGAGAACGTTTGAGTGTGTCTGTTACATCACATTCGGATCCAGATGGTGGCTGTTGGAAAGCAGTCTTAAGGCGCACACCACCAGCGCTACCGTGGAGTGTGAAATACACGCAAAAACACACAACATGTCTGCAGCCAATTTTTGGCTCTGTGAATGAAGTCAGGGAGGAGGGTCTTTGTGTTGTCCTGTATTGTTTAGAGTCAAGGATTCAGAGCCCCGTGGGAGGAAGGACAGATTCTTCACTCTGTCCAGCCTGCACAGGGTTTGTTCTGGCTCACTAGCAGGTCTGTTCCCGTCCTGGAAGCACTACGAAAAACAGAAGATCGACCAGAAGTCCAAGTACTGTGAGGTCGTTAACAACAGCAGTGGAGAGATAAGAAGTAGCTAAAATGAAGGGAAGATATCTTTATTTCAAAGATAAAGTAATTGAGGATTGCCAATATTTTATACTAAAATAGAGTGCTAAAAGCAAGCAGTTGTAGTTAATTTTCATGTATTTTACTTAAAAACAAATGTTTTTAAGATACATGAGGTTTATAAGAAAACTATAGAGAAAGATCAGCAAGGGACTGTTGGTTTCCTTTTTGTTTATTCGAAGGGTAAGAAGATCACAGGCTTCTATTCCATAAAAATGAGTTCAAGAGTCAGATCATGTAAATGAGATGAATTCATAAATGGTTACTAAAATTAATAACAACATTGGGGTGGCCAGCTCTGCCTAATTTTACTTTTCTGAACACAAGAATAAGATGTGCTTCATGTAAAAACAAATTTCAATGGTATTATTCCCGGACGATGTGGTGTCTATTTTGTACAGAATGAACCATTCCTCATTTTATTGCCTACATTTTAATCTCTTCTTCACTGGCAACTATTGATAATTTTTAAAGAAGTCTTTCATTATTTATCTGTTTATTTTCCTCTTCTTGATTTTGCTTCCATGGTAAACTATTAAATCCTCTCTTGTTTCAAATTTATGCCTGATAATTTTTTTTTGAAACTTACAGGGACTGGGTGGGATAGATATGGAATTAATGCAGGCAAAAGTGTGGTACTGATAACCCCCAAAGAAGAAAGCCAATGACGAGGAAGGAATATAATAATAGAGGAACTGAGGCCGTGCTCAATTACATTTTTAAAAAAGAAAAAAAAAGAAAGAAAAAAGAAAAGAAAAAGGAACAGAAAGCCTAACGTTTCTGTAAACAACAAAGTCTGTCTTCAGGTCGGGACTTGGGAAAAATGTTTTCTTTAAGCAGCCCTGAGACAACCCATCACCTCCACGCTGTATCAGTCTCTGCCCTGGGGTGCAGAATAGTTGCTTGTACCATTCTGAACTGTTGTCTCAAGGACTGTTGTCCTCGTCCACAACTCTGAAGGTCATCTCTATGGGCCTATTGCCATCAAAGTTATCTGGGAGCCAAGACAAGGCGGATATCCCTCATCCTGGGTTTCTAAACTTCTAAAGTCACAGAATATTTATTTGCAATTGTTTCATCTCCATCAAGTGTTCCAGTTGATTTCCTGGTTTCATTCCAGTGTGCACTTGGGGAACAATGCCCTGTGAAGATGAAGTTATACTTTGGGAACTTAATAAAACAAGGGAATGGATTGCAAACAAATGCTGTGCAAAACACTGAAGTAATTATAAAAACCTCAAAGCTTTAACCACTTGCAAATTGTCCTATCCCATCAGTCCCTAGGGTTGCGCAGAGCAGAACTCATTGTTTTATTTTAGCTACAGTTCTTACCTTGGTCAGCACCCATGGATTATATTTGGATCTCAGTGGATTATATGAATTTAAGTGGGAAGAACATCTCTAGTTATACTAATTTCTAACTGAAATTTAGAATTTCTCTCAATTTTGAATACAGGCAGCAAACCTCAAATCTACTAATAGCCTCTATGACTATGTAACTGATAAAAAGCAGACATATTTTATATGACATTAGAGTTATTGCAGATATCTAGAACTATTGTTTATTCTCAGTCTCAGAAATTTTGGTAATTTGCAAGACTTGTTATTTAGCATGTTAATAAAAGCATACAATATATCTCAACTTTAAAAATATTTTATAGATGAATATCCATACAATTTCCTTTGTAATTCTATGGTTATTTTGTATTATACACCTAAAAATATTATTCTAAGTAAAATAGGTTTCACCGAACTACTAAAGCAGGCCCTGATACAAAAAAGTTTAAAAATCTCTTTTAGGTCATGCTTCAACCTCAAAAAACTGGGTCAACATTTATTTTCAAATTATTTCACAATATGGTGGAACAAAGATTGCCTGAATATTGTGTTGGCTTTTAATTGATCTTGAGAATGCAAAAACTTACTTTAAAAAGTTTTTTTTTTTTCAATCCTGTTTTTATGAAGGAAAAGGCCCAGGGAACTGGTCCTGAGCCTTGATACCTATGAGTTTAGCCTCTATATCAAAAAACATGACAAGGGAAATCATCCTGTAGTCCACAAATAAGGAAATAAGCAGGATCAAATTACACGCAGATGAAATAATGTCATCATAGGATCATAGGAGAGAGAAAGAGAGAGAGGAAGAAGGAGGAGGAGTAGAAAAAAGAAGGGAAAGGAGGGAGACAAACAGGAAGGGAGGGAGGCAGGGAGGGGAGAAGGAGAGGAAGGGAAAGGGAAAGGAAAGGAAGGTAAGGAAAAGAAGAGCCACCCTTTTTCATGAAGCACCATCGTAGAAGCCAGTGGTGAGTATGGGGCGGTGGCCAAGGTCTTGTTTTCTTACATTCTTTCAGTAACTTGATAGGCACCTGTCCAAGGAAGCCTCTGGGCTTTACACAGTCAGCCCTTCTCCCATGGCATTTTCTCTGCCTCTCAGGTTGTAACCTGGTTCAGATGCCAACCTGGCTTCCCACCTTGGCATTTCAGCCTGATCACCAGCTCAGAAGATGCTATGCAATGGTCCATGATTCCCAGGGCATTCTGGTCCACTGCAGAGATGGAGAAGGCAGGTTCAGTGTGCTGTGGCTGTCATGTGGCTCACAGCATTCCCAATGTGCACAAATGAGATGTGTAATGTGCTGTTCTATGTTTCTTAGTCCTTTGTTTTCTCATCTATAAAATGAGAGGAAGAGAGAATGCAGTTGACTATGTTCTTTAATGTTACATATCTCATAATCTATGACAGCCTGCCATGAGGACTCCAAATGTCACACCCATGACAAATAAATACAGCTAGCTCCCTACTTCGAGGAATGGTGCCTTGAAATGCCACCTCCTATGAATCATAATTCACAAGAAGTCAGTAGCATTGTGTCTACCACAGGAAAGGCAGCAAGAAGCAGCTTACTTAGACTTATATGGGACATCATACCTTATTTAACACTCTGAGGATTACCATTTTCCAAAACGAACTGTTTCCATACTAGCATCCTAGCAGCTGGCATAAGAACAGATTTTTCTGAAACAGTTAGATATAACCTTCTTGATCATTAAAACTTTGGAAAGTCAGAGGGAGCAGCTAGGTTATTTATATTGTTTACAAGTCATCTATTCAGTTATTTTGTGGGCTTGTTGGCTAGATTTCTGTCTTTTTGTTTTGTAATGACAATATTTATAGGGCAGAATATGCTTGTAAGTGCTGGGCAAAAACATTTTCCTAACAGCTAAGTAGGAAATGTCTGTGTAGCTCAGTTTTCTATGTGAAGGAATCTTTAAGGGGCTCAGCAAAGTCCCACATAATCTACCACAAGCCTGAAATTTTCCTTTGTAAGGGAACAAAAAACGCCATGTTTTTTTCCTGGTAACTAATGGTCCTGGGAGGATGCAACATGTTTGTATAAATGCACAT
Source organism: Dasyprocta punctata (assembly GCA_004363535.1). NCBI lineage: Eukaryota > Metazoa > Chordata > Mammalia > Rodentia > Dasyproctidae > Dasyprocta > Dasyprocta punctata. The sequence continues at coordinate 1,040 of RJWM01029927.1, read as the reverse complement.
GGAAATGTAAAATCTGTATCAGATTTTTTTCCCTGAAGTGAATGTTTGGAAGGGGATGAGATAATTAAAAGTGTAGGAAAAGAACACCACAGTAAGATTCTATCTCAAAACTCCAAAAAGAGAAAGCAAAAGAGAAAGGGTAAGAAAAAGAAGGAAAAGGGGAAGAAGAAAAAGAAGAGGAGGAGGAAGGAGGAGGGGGAAGAGGAGGAGAAGAGGAGAAGGAGATAAAAGAGCCACATCTGTTCTCATAACAGGTTTTCAGCACTCTGAGTTGAATTACTGTGATTATACTGATTAGCCATTCATAAAACTATTTCCTTCTCGTAGGTTCTCTAACTGATTTGGTTACCTAACATTTCTAGTCACATTTCTGTCCCTATGCAATGAGACTTTTGACAACTTGTTGGGCCTAATAAGGAGACTGAATTTTAGTTATTCCCAAATTGTGCTCCGCAGAGCCCCTTCAGCACCTTCTCCAGTGGATCGGTGTGGGGAGAAAAGGAGAGGTGAGGTTGGAACAGGGGAGCTGAAGTCAAGACACATCACACCGTCAAAGCAGATACGGTCCAAGATTTTCTGATCACACACAGTTGCACGCACATCTGCACACACACAGGCATACATACACAGGGCCGGATCATCTCTGAGGTTGCTTTAGCATTTATGCAAGTCTGCGTTTCACAGTTTTCATTGTCAAGTCTGAGTAGATGGGTATGTGATAAAAGGTCTAGAACCATTGACTCTAAATAAGGAATTATGCTGAGATAATGGAAACATTCTTAGTGACTCTTATTTATTGATGTACCCTTATCTCAATCTTCCATCAGGTTTTTCTGGGGACTTCCTTGAACACTGTACATAGGGTCAAAGCCAAGCATTCTCTCTATTGCTTTTGCAAGCAGAATAGCCCTCTCTTATCTGATTGCAGAATTAATAACAACATCATGCATTGAGAAACTTCCTGGTTTCTGTGTGCCTGGGCACCAGGAGTTCGGGAACAGGTGGATTATAGGCGGAAGCCATAAAGGACGCTTTGAGCG
>RJWM01029926.1:0-23945 GCA_004363535.1 Dasyprocta punctata | reverse complement strand
AAGGGAGTTTCAATGCTCCATGCTTTACACCTGATGAAGCCAATATCAATACACTCCACTGATGACTATTGACCTATACCAATTCACTTCTCCCACTAGTCACGCACACATCGAGAAGTGTCCCCTCGCCCTCAATCTCTTACCCTGTCCCTGTTCAGGCGCCATATGCCATGACCCACGCAGCTCCTGAGGTTCTTGGGGCGTTGGGGTGAAGGACCACGAGAGGATGAGAAAAATAAAGTGAGAGACAAAGATGGAGTCAGATGGAGCCCTTATCCTCCTGATGGGAGGAAAGGAACTGGCCCCTCACTGCAGGGGTGTTTATTTATACCTTTTAGCAACCTAACGTCACATGACACCCTGTTGTCCTAGCAACCCTCTGTTCAGATTGTCTTGGGGGTAGGTGTTCTCTAGGTTAAAGTAGCATCTTCGTGTGACTTGCCCTAGGCTCTCTTTGTTCTTGGAATGATCATGTCCAGATCATGCCCTAAGTCAATTTCCATCTTCAACAGCTCCCAACAAAGTATGTTAATGTGGAGTTGTTTTTCTTTAAGCTAAAACCTCAGTATTCAGGTTTGACTACAGTGTTGGCACTGTGCCATAAGTAAGTGGGTTTGGAGTTGCTGTTTGGCACTTTTTCTGCAAAAGGTTCGCCATCCCTGGGCTTGGATATATGGAAGCAAGAAGCAAGTGAAGGCCCTGGGTGGATAGGTAGAGAAGGCATATCCAGGCAAAGCCCTGTTAGAAGGAGTGGAACATCTGCTTTTGCACGTCTGCCTTTCTGTCCTAAGAGGACCGTCCTTCATCATGGTCATCTCTGATGGTAGTGAGAAGGTGGCGACTGACCAGGTGGAATGAGGAAGGCTTGTGCTGCCTCTGCTGCTGCACTGTGACCTTATGGAGTTCTGGGTCCTGAGTGGGTATGGAAGGACTGCAGAGAAGCTTACTGAGTGGGCGTGTATTTGTCAGTATTTGGCCTTTTATAGAGCACCAATCATCTGGCTAAGTAAAATTGCTGTATTCTACACTATGGATTGTTCTGAGAAGGTAGTCCTGTTAGCAAGAGGTTGTTTTGTCTTCGTGTTGTACTTTTTGTAAATTTAAGTTTGGGTTTCTTGTTGTCCCTTCCCAATGCCACTGAAATATTTACAGACCTCTAATTTCCTTGACTGGTGTGTATAACTGTGGGCCAGTAAAAAGTTGGGTGTCTATCAATTCTTCCCTAATGGAGTGCACTCTCTTCTTTGCTGACAGTGAGAGACACACCCATAGGGAACTCCAAAGGAGCCTTCTTGAAAGCATTAGAAATCCAGAAGAGGAGCACCAGCACTGAGCTGACTATCCAGCCTGAAAAGTATTCTTCAGAGAAAAGTGGTATCAACTCAGTGGGCTTTATGAAAGAGCAGCTAGACATTAATGATGAAAGTGATATTATTAAGTGCACTAAGTTACAGACTGCCTCACTTCTCCAAGGGAAATCTAGAAGGTATAGCAGCAACATTATTACCATCCATTCAGCTGCTTTTTGCAAAGGTACACGATGGAGATAATTCCTTAGGTTATTTGAAAAACAACATGAGAAACTCTTTTCAACCTGCACCCAACAGTTCAAGCTTCACAAATAAACTAAAGAAGCTGTATTTTGTGCAAAACTGATTTGATGCAGAAATTCAGGAAAAAATTAATGAATTGAAAAAGAAAGAACTGCCATGTTTGTGCAGTCTAGCCTTTTTGGTCCCAAATTCAGATGCCATATCTTTTCCCCCAAATCGGAAAGTGCTGAAGTACTGGAAAATAGCATGGCAGCAGTTTGGCATGGAAGGAAGAGACTTCAGAGAGTAAACAAGGTCCTCGAGGGAAACACAAGAAATGCTGTTTCTTCTTCTGAGAGCAGCATTTTGATTTTACAACATGCAAATTCTAGAGCTAAACCCATGGCAGGTACTAAGCCAATCTTACATTTTGGACAAGTTCACTGCTTTCACAAAACTCACTCTCTCATGGCCCACAGACCACACGAGACCAAGCCAAGTGACAAGCTGAGAAAACACACACAGTAGACCACTGCTTGCACAGAGGCCTCCATTCTCAGCAGTGAGGCGTCTCCTCAGTTCCCCTTCCAAACAGATCTTCTCATCTTCAGGAGACCTGAGTTTTCAGGAGAATCTTGTCTCAGAATTATATACACCTTGAATTGAAAACATCATACCACAGTGATATCTGTGCACCTATGTTTATAGCAGCCCAATTTGTAATAGCCAGATCTTGGAAACAACCCAAGTGCACATCAATCAAAGAATGGATAAAAAAGATGTGGTATTTTTATACAATGGAGTACTACTCAGCTATTAAGAAAGATTGCATTGAGACCTTTGTAAGTAAATGGTCACGACTTGAGACCATACTCGTAAGTGAGATAAATCAAACCTGCATGTGTAAATACCGTATTGTCTCCCTAGTGTAAGAAACGGAAAAGTATATATGATCCAAAATCTATAGTAAATACTATGTAAGGGTGAAGAACAGCTCAAAGTGCAAGAGTAACTGGGAAGGGAAAAGGCGGGAAGAGAAAAGGGAAGAGGAAAAGATATAAACCTGTATATATCTATATGTAAGATTACTAGAATGAACACACTCTTGAATCTGTTCATTGTTGAGAAAGAGCAATTAATGCTCATATGATTAGATTGATTTTGCATGTCTATATATGTTAATGTAAGTAACCATTTTAAAGACAACGATGCGCAATGTTGCAAGCATTGTCAAGTTTCTGTCATCCGATCTTGTAAATCTGCAATGATACTGTAGTGTATTTACTCTAGTCATTTGTTTGTCTCTTTTGCTTGTTGTTTTTGTTTTATATGTCCTTTTTCTGTTTTTTTTTCCGCTAAAATAAAAAAAAAATAAAAAAAAAAGAATTATATGCACCTTTAAAACTTTCAGTAGAAAGCACTCCTGTAGAAAACCCTGCTATAGGAGATGATTTTCAAGGAGTGGATTTTGCAGTAAACAGTGTGCCAGAAAAAAAATTATCTCTGAAAAAACAACTCAGAAGAATCCTGCTACAGACTCTGCTGTGACTACATTCAACCTAACATCAGCTGTGGAGCAGCCCAGGGAGGCACAATGGGAACGCCCCAACACGGGCACTGACTCACCCCTCAATCACTTCACCTCCACACTGCTGTCAGCCCAGAGTGATCAGTTTGAGGCTTATCTGAACCAGCAGCTTTGGCCTCTCATCCCCAGCAGTAACACAAGAAGGCTGATCTCTCAGATCATCTGGAGCCTAAAGACGGACTGCTCTGAGACCCACGTGCAGCTGGCCCCTGCCAAGCTCCTCTCCAGGACGGGCCTCCTGATGAAGCTGCTCGGTGAACAACAAAAAGCCAAGGTGTCCAAGGCCCAGTGGGATGTGGAGCTTGGAAAAGTGAGAATGATGCCAACGAGGGCACAGTAGAGAAGGGAGAAGAGAAGGCACAGAAGTCAAGAGAGGTGAGGACAAGTCCCCAACATGAGGGTCTGCCGGGAAGTGCCCAAGCAGGGCCTCCTAGTCTGTATTGTATCTTGGCCACATAACTTTGGCCAGGACAGCAATTCCCATGCTGTTCCTTAAGCGAAGGAAGATGACCCAACAGAGAAGATAAACAAAATCAGAGAAAGGCATGCAGTATAATACGATTTGTAACACATCCCGTTTTGGGTGTTGTTAGGAATCTGTAAGCTACTCAAAAGAACTGGATTTGGATAGTCAGCTTTCATCCTTCTTATGTCTTTTTTACATAAATAAAATTATTCTTTGTTTTACCTCACAAAATTTCCAGAACTTGACTATTACAAACTGATCTTGCCTTTCCCTGTGATGGGAGTAATGATGATTTTGATGATAATTTTCTGTCTAATTAAGGTAAGGATAAAAATTGATTCAGGTTTCCTGAATGCATCATGTCTTTGTAATAGATACAGAACCCATGAACTGAAAATGCAGACCACTTTGCTCTCCATTTGACATTCCTGTTCAGTAACTGTGATGGAACTGTTCTTTGCTCTTTTACTGAAATATGATTTCCAGGTTTTTTGTTTGTTTGTTTTTTCCTTTGAGACAGGGGTTTGCTGTTCTGTTTAGGCTGACCTTGAGCTCACTATGTAACCCAGGCTGGCCTCCAATTCACAGTGACTGTCCTGCCTCAGCCTCTGAAATGCTGGGATTATGGGCATGCATTAGCATACCTGGTGTTTTCCAGGCGTTTTTAAAGGAGCTCCACTCCTAAGATACCTCTGAGGAATTAAAACCAAGATACCAGGTCACTTGGGCATGTGGAGTAAGTTAACTCTGATGACCAGTGATGCCATGAAAGACAACTTGCCCAACGTAAAGCTACTGTGTCAGCAGTTTGATGTCCTCCCTGATCACATACTCGCTGTGCTCCGAAGCTGACCTCGATCTAGGGACAAAGGATTGAGCCTCGAGACAGGAGTGTGTCCTGTACGTTCTTCCGCCTTCCACAGCTGCTGTTATCTCTAGTGTATGACGCACTGTCTAACAGGTTCAGTTAAAGACCTGCCACTGAGTCTTTTGTCAGGTTTCCCAGAGCAGGTCATATTGTTCTCTAGGGAGCTCTGTGAAGTCATCACACAAGGAGGGCCCACAAAGTGGACTGTCGAGCATGAAGAAATGGGGGTGCTGGTATAGATCATCATTGGCTAAGCCTGTCCTGTTTCAGCACTGATTGTAAATAGTTATTTTTACATATTAAAGTACCTAAAATTTGTAATGACTTTTAGGTATATGGTGAGAAATTAAACTGCAAGTAGTGAAGTATGTGTCTCAACATAAAAAGAGCAGAGGCAAAAAACAGTTGGACTAAAGCTTGGATCCTCTGTGGCTGTCACGCTTCCAGGAGAGGCAGTGTGGCTTCTCATCCTCATCACCCAAGATAGTCAGCCCCTGCCCCCAAAAGCACATCCTCCACAAGGAGGGCGGGACTCTGATGCACTTTCCTCTGCTTTTGGAGAACCAGTCACACAGTGGTGTGGGGCAGCACAGCCCTGTAACCCTAGCACTCTGGGAGGCTGAGGCAAGAGGATCACAGGTTTGAGCCCAACCTGAGCAACTTAGTGACTCAGCAAGGCCCTGTGTCATAAGAAAAAATAAAATAATGCTGGGGTGTAGCTCATCATGTAAGTCCTTAGTGCAATCCCCACTTCCACATAAAGAATGAGCCAATCATTCCCTGCACACTTGGCCTCTTGCCCACAGGAGACTGCCCACCTGCCCACCTTCTGGGCCCTCTCCCAGGGTGTTGGGGTCACCAGAATATTTCGATTACTGAGCCTACCTCACTCAGGTGTAAAGTCCTGTCTTTCAGCCCAAGTCCCGAAACTCATGTATGAATGTGTATCCCATCTTGGTAGCAGTTCTCCATCCTTACAAGCTGGCAGAAAATTCACATTTGGTTGGTTGTTGTTAAATCCCAGCCCTTGGCCAGCTAGCACAGAGGTGTGGAGGAATACCATAAAAAACAATGTGTGAGATTAGTAAGTTCCCAAGATGGTCCACCTTGGGCATTGATTTCAGCTACTGTTTGGGCCACTTATCCTTTCTGCTCCAGCCTTCCTGACCCACCGAGGGGCACATGTGTGCTGCTCGGTTCCCTCCAGCTCAGTCCTATCCAGACTCAGACCTACCCTCTTCCTGCCCCATTCAGTGCCAATCTGCATGATTCCAAGTGACAATTTGTAAATGAAGCAAGAGTTCCTCCACTTTGTTTCCAAAGACAAAATTAATACAGGATGTTTAGCGCATCACTGAGATTGTTAAGTACGTTGGTGAACAAAAGATCTCTCTGAATAAAAATTGAGCATCCTCCTACTACTGACTAAAAGAGCATCCTGGCTTCCTGTCACAGAAGGTGAGAACAGGGCCAGAGGCTGCTGAAGCGACGAGCCTGGCAGGCAGACAGCTGGCAGCGTTGCTGGGTTCCCACACGGAGCTGGCTGGCTACGGTGCCAGGAGAACCTGGAGAGTCTTCTGAAGCCTGAGCTTGGACCTGTACACTCTTGGTTCCACTTCATTCCATGACCAAAGCAAACCACAAGGCAAGCCCCATGGTGAGAACTGAAAAAGGATGCTCTACCCTCCATGAGACCACAGACACCAGGAAGGGTGAAACTGGGTCAGGTCCTTCTGTCTCTGTGTGTGATGGGTCCTGGCTTAGACTTTGTTCCCCCTGGCCTGGCCTTGGAAAGGTCAGCTCAGAATGCAGCAGGGGCCTAGTGCTGTAGAAACCCAGCCACGCTTCTCTGCCCCAGTACTGCCAAAAATAAAGAACAAGTCCATCATGGGGCCACATGGCTTAAGGACAATTTTAAAACAGAGATTCCCATCCAAACTATCACTGGCCAGGTATGGTGACACACACTTGTAATCTTAGCACTCGAGAGGCTAAGGCAGGCCAGCCTGGGCTGCATAACAAGTTCAAAGCTGGCCTAAACTGTGTAGTGAGAACCTGTTTCAAAAACCAAGTACCACTGAAATGAAAAAACCGCCACTGCCCCTATTTCAAAGCACCTTGGCCACTCTCATCAGGCAAAGGTAAGGCCAGTCCTGGTATGGTCTACCTCCATGGCGGCCTTCCCCAGAGACCTTAATTTTTTAAAGGAGAATCAAAGAGAACTGTGATTAACACTAAAGAAGGCCACTGTACCAGGACAGGGACCATGGAGGCAAGTGTGTTTTTGGGTGGTGATTCATGGTCAGTTGTTTCCCCTGGTCATCAAAAGGGGACCAATGCCAAACAATCTCAGGCCCAGGCTGATAAAAGTGCTTTTCAAAACAAATTTTCACCAATTATAGGGTTCATTCCTCCCTCTGAGGTGAGAAAAAAACAAGAATTTCTTGCCTTCTTTTTTTTTTTTTTTTTTTTTTTTTGTGGCACCAGGGATCAAACTCACAGCCTCACGCCTGCCACACAGGCGCTTAAGCCACTGAGCCAAACTCCCAGCCCTGAAACTCCTTTCTGTAGGGACCATTTTAAACTGAAAATAATCCTCTCCTGAAGGATAAGAGGAAGGCTTTTTAAGGGCACTGATTGGCTCACTGGAGATGGTGGCATCCTAGCACTTGGGAGGCTGAGGCAGCAGGATCCTGAATTTGAGTTCAGCTTAGTGAGAACATGTCTAAAAATAAAATGAAAAGAGGTTGGGATATGACTCACTGCAAGGGCCCTGGGTTCAAGCCCCAGTACTGCCAAAAATAAAATAAAGCTCAATTCTATCAGGGGGCCACATAGCTGAAGGACAATTTTAAGACAGGATTCCCATGCAGACTATCACCGACCAGGTGTGGTGACACACACCTGTAATCTTAGCACTCGAGAGGCTAAGGCAGGCCCGCCTGGGCTACATGACAAGTTCAAAGCTGGCCTAAACTGTGTAGTGAGAACCTGTTTCAAAAAGCAAACAGATCAAAAGAAAAAAACCACCACTGCCCTTATTTCAAAGCACCTTGGCTGTTCTCTTCAGACAAAGGTAAGGCCAGTCCTGTGTGGTCTACCTCCATGGTGGCCTTCCCCAGAGACCTTAGTTTTTACAGAAGAATCAAAGAGAACTGTTATTAACACTACAGAAGGCCACTGTCACCAGGACAGGCACCAGGGAGGCAAGTGTGTTTCCAGACAGTGGTTTATGGTCAGTTGTTTCCCCTGGTCATCAAAAGGGGACCAATGCCAAACAGTCTCAGGCCCAGGCTGATAAAAGTGAAACTGATCAGCAGTTATTACCTATGAAAAATACACAAAATAAATATGAGATACTAGAGGAGAATCAAAAGCAGTTGGAACAAGAAGTACAAAACCTCAAAAGTCACATAGAAAAACTGTGTCAGAACACAGCCAAGTAGTACAACAGTATGAGCAAGAGCTGGAAGAGCACAACAAGAGTTACTAGAAAAATTGAAACAAGTCTGTTTACTTTTACAGACACAAGCAACATGTCAAGAACATTCAGAGCAGTTAAGAGAGAGTAATAATGCTTCCGTGACAAATCAGATGGGACACAGAATTCAAAACCTGGAATCAGAGCTCTGTAAAATGAAAACCCATTAAGATTCCAATAAAATACGACTGGAACAGTATAAGCAGCTCTATACAGAAGAACGCAAAACTAGAGAATCATTGTCCAGTGAGCTAACCAAGGCCCAGAAGAAGCTAGAAAAGGCCAATGCCAAACTTCTGATACAGCTAAGCAGATCTTTGATGAGCACTGTAGGTACAGAACCTATCCTAGAGCTTCCTTGTGTCAGAAATTTTAATTATACTTTGCTGCTCCACAGTTCTCTTCCTAGAGAAAAGTTAAGTGTTTCATGCATTAAACCCACAGCTTCAAATGATGGCATGATGGATTACCTTACCAAGATGTGGCAAGAGTTGGAAAAGAGCATAAATAGAGAACTAAGAGAAGATACTGCTGAATTAGAAGCCTTTGAACTTTTTCCCAGAGGATCTGATAATAAGTCAAGATCTAATTTCAGTCACAAAAATGTAAGGAGATTTCAAGGAGAAGATATCTGAAAAGATAACATTTTGTGTATTACAATTTATATACACATTAATTATCTCCCAGAAGGTGTATGACATGAAAACTTTGTGGAAAGAAAAAAATTTTGTCATGTCTGTGATTAAAATTTCTATACTATTTTAAACTAAAAAAAAAGTGAAACTGTAGGGAATCTATGGTTGTTAGGAGATACCTTTCTTCGAGTATGTGGGAAATTATAAAAAGTGATGGCCCATGGCTTTACAGGCTGAGTAAGAGACTGCTTTTGTGAATTACAAAAGAATACAGTAATACCTCTCTTCATGAATGCATCTGTTTGAAAAGTTTGGTTTGCAAACAGAAGTATTAGGCAAAATGTTGCTTCCACTCACAAACCACATCAAGTGATGCACATGACTGTGGCCACCTTCCCTACACAAAACAAGAATGCAGCCATCTTCCCCCCAAATCATAAAACAAATCAAGCTCATGAACCAGTACCACTATATTTTGCTTTTGGGAGGGTTGGTGGACAGTTGAGACAAATTTCTGTGATATGATTTAGGCTGGTCTTGTCCTTGTGCTTCTCCTGCCTTAGCCACCACCATACCTGGCTTCAAGAGAATATTTTCTAGCAGTTTTAAAAAATAAGGTAGTCTGAAACAATTTATGTTCAAGATAAAGGCACTGGTAAGTGACCAGAACGAAGGTGAAGTACTCACTATGAGGCTGTGTACTGTGGGTTGTCTGTACACAGTTATGTGGCCCAGTATAGGAGCCACTAGCCACATATGGCTATTGAAATATAAAGGAATTCAAATTAAATAAAATTTAAAAGACAGTTCCTGAGTCATACTAGCCACATTCCAAGAGCTTAGTGGCACCACACTGGACAGCATGGTAGGAAGTTTTAGCATCACGGTTCTGATGGACAACACTGGTACAGGATACCTCTGGAGGGGGACACACAAGACACTGGGAAAGGTCGTCCTTCAGGGAGGGCAACTGGGAGGCTGCAGTGCCATGTCACTATTACAGCTTTCAAATTATGCATCATGGTTCTTTTAGGTGAATGAATGAATGAATAAAATAGCTGAAGCTTGGTGCCATGGTGCACGCCCCTAATACAAGGTACTCAGGAGGCTGTAGCAGGATGATCAAAAGTACAAGGACGCTTGGGCAACTTAGGAAGACCCCATCAATGGAAGAGTGACACTGGATTCAATCCCTAGGATCAATACAAATTGGGAATCAGGCATCACCACAAGGCCTCGCTGTTCTGGGATAGGAGTTTCCAGCAAATAACTTTATAATTTGCCTAAAACAAGCTAATAGATTTTATGATTTCACACTCTTTTTTTATTTTTTTCCTCACAACTTAGGCTTTTTAGCGCCTTCCAACTTCTCTCCACACATAGGAGCTCCAGGCAGAAAAGTGAATTAATCATCAGCTAAAAAAATTAAATAGCTATCTTGCACTTTTTTTTTCTCTTAGAAATGTGTGTGTGTGGTTGTGATTTAATCCAGGTGAGTAATCAGCAGTCCCAGTTCCTATTGGGAAGGCTGCTCCCAGCTCTGTATTTTGTGGCCTGCCCACCTCCAAGCACCCTGCCTCCTGAGCAAGTTTGAGGACCAGGGAAATAGAGGATGGAAGTCCAGCTCGGAAGCAACCTGTATCCAGGCCAGTTAAGTGAGGTGGGAATGGGCTGGGGAAATAGCAACACCAAACTGTGGTCTGAGGGACAGAGCGCGAGCAGCCCAGAATGGGATCGGAGAATAGAGATTGTCCTGCTAAGGCAGGCGACTGTGGAGCAGTGACTTCCTGTCCCTGCAGATCCCTGGAGGGCCCATCGAGGCTGGGGGACTCTGAGTGATGTGTGCAGAGCAAATAAACACTGTGTCCTCCACCAGTGATTGTGTAATTATTGTATCATTGATAGCAATTATAGTGTGTGTGTGTGTGTGTGTGTGTGTGTGAGAGAGAGTGTGATTTCATTTAACTCTTACAGCTGCCTGGGGAGATCTTATTCTTCTAATTAATAGACGAGGAAACAGGCTGAAGGACAGATGACTTGTCCAAGTTCAAACCTGTGTCTGTTAAAACTCTGTATCCCATCTAAAAATGACCCTTCAACAGTAAACAGTCCTATAGGGTCTCCTGTCTGCCCCTCTCCTGCACCGTCTTCCATGCTGGGTGCTGTGGTGGCAGGGACAGGTCTCAAGTCTGCAAGATGGGCAGCAGTAATTCTCACCGTACACAGTAGTGAAGAGAACAGGTCAGAGAAGAGCCTCTGTCAGGACTCTGATTAGCTGTGACTGGCTGGCTGTGGTCATGTGTGCACCAGGGGGAAGAATGAAAGCAGGCACTCAAAGCCAGGGGAAGCACAGGGTGTGAAGGAGGCCCATCCCAAAGTAAAACCAGAGGGAGGCTCGATTCCTGGAAGATGGCTGTGGTGGGGGAGTAGGGTATAAGGACTGGAAGATCAAAAAGGGAAGCCGGACTGAGCCAACCTATAAGCCCAAACTCACCAGTGCTACATATGTTCCCAGGTGCTGTGAACCTGAAACCTCTCAAGTTCTCCCCTCTCTTGACGCCACAGCACTTTACAGGTGCTTCTATCATCATTCAAGTCACACAGTAACATGTACTTTGCTTCCCATTGGTAGTCTATCTGGTGTGAAAATGTTTGTGGAAATATGCCATATGCATGAGTGTTGCTGAAAAATCAATATCAAACCCAATGGAACTCTCTGCACCGAGGAATCTAGAAGGCAACCTTATTGATTTTATGCTAGCAGGCTGAGGGACTCCTAACGGACTCCAAATCACCAGCAATGAATCGGGTTTGGGTTGAGTTTAAATACAGTTTGTAAGCAGGAAGTACAAGGAAGGTGGCAGGTTCTTATATGATTGGTTACATGAACTGAATTAAGTCATATATGATCAGGCAAACTAATTCTAAATAGATTTACTTAAAAGAAATTGTTTACCATAATGTAGGAACATTCTGGGGAAGAGGGGAAGGATTCAAGTGGAGCAAGCAAAGGTGTCCTTGACTGGGTCACTTTGTCCCAAACTCCTTGAAGCTGGATGGGAACAATATATATCCTTTTTCACTAAGGAAAACGCGAGCAGGACATAGTGAAGTTGACCCAGCACATTACCAGAAGAAAGAAGCTGAACTCAGACAGTCAAGACTGACTGCATTTAGCAAGGTGCTCATGTGACAGGCGGCAGGAGCACAGACAGAGACCCCTACTTGGTTTTTAATTTGCTAGAGCATGTCTATAGGTCTACATTCTGCAGCTGTGCATTTACTCTTTGGATAACTGTGCCCTTACATGAATGGTTGTTCATGTCCTTCCTCGCTTATGCCACACCAGCTTGCCCTAGGACTCGGTTTTTTTTTTTTGTTTTTTTTTTTTTGTGGCACCGGGGATCGAACTCACAACCTCGCACCTGCCAGGCAGGTGCTTAAGCCACTAAGGCAAACTCCCGGCCCTAGATTTTTGAGACAGGATTGGACAGTGTAGTTCAGGCCGGCCTTGCGCTCATATTGTAGCCCAAGCCAGCCTCTAACTCACAACACTCCACCTACCTCAGCCTCCTGAGTGCTGGGATTAAAAGCGTGCACCAGCACACCCAGCTAGGACTCACGGTTTTAAGCAGCCTCACGAAAAGTATGGAGAGCAATGTGAGGAAGACAAGCCCACAGACTTCAGAGATCAGGAGGCTGGAAAGTAAGAGACCAAGAGTCAGGGGCCCCCAAAAGGCAGACGAGATTGTTTTCAGGGGGTCCCACTGCCCCAACATTCAGGGGAAGCAACAATTCAGTGGAATAATCCAGGGATACTAAGGTCTGGATCTGGCAATATGGCACACTTGTGCCAAGCTAACCACCAACTTTCTGGATGTGCCAGTTATGACTGGAAATGTTATCTTAATGCCAAGGTAGTTGGAGTTCTCTAGAAAATCCCTCACTTTCATGTGTAAATAAGTTTAACACCAAGAGAAAAGTTTGTCCATATGTTCTTTTTTATGATCTTCTTGCTCAATGAAAGGTTACTGAAGCATTGACTCCTCTGCCTAAACCCGAGGAGGGGATGTTGTCACTCCTGTAGAGAGAATTACTGACAGGACAGCCTCCAAACAGGAGGGGAGCTGTTAGCAGAGTCACAGGCTGGAGGCCTGAGTTTGGGATCTCCAGGCAGGTCTGGCCACTCCAAGGAAATCCAATAACAAAGTGCAGGTGAAAGGCAGGAAAGAAACTTTAATCAGCTCCCCTCAGTGTGTGGCTACACTGGGAAGACAAGGGGACCGGTGTTTGCAGCCCTGTCTTCGAGGGCTGACGTGAGCGCCCAGATGAGCTCTGTAGAGAGAAGGGAAGCGGGAACGTGCATCATGGGGTCTTGGGCAGAGGTGGTCTGGCTGGTCATCGTGTCAAGACTGGTCAGGGGGCCCTCGTCCGAAGCAGTGATAAGGGAGGTAAGGTCGCCTGTGGGTATTTCCACTCCCCACAAGATGTTTATGGATCTGACCTGCACTCCCTGGAAACCAAGGGGACTGACAGAGAATATGACTCCAAGGCAGAGATGGCAACTTTATAGCCCTGCTTTGTAGTCACTCATGCAGCATTTTGCAGGCCCACGTGAAGTCACTCGTTTTAGTAAAAGCAGCCTCACAGTCTTTGGTACAAGGCCATACACCCAATAGCCAGTTGTGTAAATGGAAGCAGCAAGGAGTCCCCCACTGTTGTAGAGATAGGGCACCTTTCTCGCCTAGAGATTAAGGGAACAGAAGAGCAGGGGCCATGCTCAATGGAGGTCACTTTAAAGAACAGGCCCGTTCCCCAGCCCCCAAGTACACCCTTAGGACCTGCCAGTATCTCTCCCTACGCCACTGCTGAGGGTCACACTAAGGCCCTGGGCTCCCACTCGACCAAAGCTGCAAGTGTAAAGTGCCCAAAGCACGGTTGCTGCTGACCCCACCTGATACCCGCCCTTCCCTGGCAAACTCACTACTTCTGACATTGGTTTACTATAAAACAACTTCAGGAGAAGAAGTGGAAAGCAGGAGAAAGGCGACTTAGACATAGGAGAGTCTCCTAGGGTAGCTTAAGGCAATCAGATGGTATAAATTGCAGCAAAACTAGGTGTGTGTTTTCCGGGCTCTGAAAGGTTAGGAGAGAGGCTCCAGTGAGTTCAAGGCCAGCCTGAACTACATAGTGCGACCTTGCCTCAAAAAAGACACACACACACAGAAAGGTTGGGGATGAAACCATTTTTTTCTGAGCACCTTCAGTGGGTTGCAGACAAATATGTCTGTTGTTCACAGACTAAATTACCTTCCCTCCTTTTGCTGCTGGAGTGGGGGCCTTGCTAGTAATTACTGTGCTCTGGGCTTCTTTCAGGCAGCTGCAGGGCTCCAGGCTCAGAAGAAACAGATCCCAGGGCCCTGGGGGCGGGGGCTGCACTTGGCTCCTCCCATCAAAAGAAGACACGCCCACCCTTGCTCCGCCTATAGTTTTATCTCTAAGCACCTACACACTGCTCCTTGTAGAAAATCAGCACTTTCATCCCACAAAAGACTTCACAACCTGCGGAGAAGAGAGGGACTAGAAGGGCTTAAATCACAGGATGTGTTAATGCAAACAATCAGTGTGTCACCCTCAGTTCCAAATTACAAGAACAACTTCCTGATTTCACATGGCATTTAAAGGGAAACACAAGCACCATTCAATATTCCTTTGTGGGACACAGTACAAAGAAAATATCCACGCTGCTGGAACAGAAGGGTGATCAGGCATAAAATGTTTGCTCTCTTGCCTTATGTAGCACAGTAGTACCTTGGTTCACAAATGTTTCGGTTTGCAAACAATTTGGTTCTCAGAAGTGTTTGAAAAATTTTGCATCTGCTCACAAATTACACACTGGGGATAAACACACCACGGTCATCTTCCCCATGGAAACACAAATGGGGCCATCTTTCCCAAAACTGTAAGACAAATTAAGTTCATAAACCAAGGTACCACTGTAAACAGTTTCTCACATCTCAATGATCAGCCACACTGTGACCAACAAAGAAATGACTACTGTTTGCCACTACAGAATAATACCAAGTGGCCTTTAGAACATCCCTTCCATGCAACAAATGTTTTTTGTTTTTTAATTAAAACAAATTTTTTTGAGACAATTAGTATATAATTCAGGCTGGTCTTTTTTTTGTTTTTTTTTTTCTTGCAGCACTGGGAATCAAACTCACAACGTCACGCCTGCCAGACAGGCGCTTAAGCCACTGAGCCAAACCCCTGGCCCTAGTTTTTTGAGGCAAGGTCGCACTATGCAGCTCAGGCTGGCCTAGCATGCGCATTGTAGCCCAAGCTGGCCTGGAACTCACAACGCTCCTCCTACCTCAGCCTCCCGAATGCTGGGATTAAAGGCATGCCCGGCTCAGGTTGGTCTTGAACTCACTACTGTATGTACCCCAGAGTAGCTTCGAATGTGCAGCAATCCTCCTGCCTCAGCCTCTTGAGTGCGGGGATTACAGGCGTGCGCCACCATACCCAGCCAGCTCTTGCTGCTGAAGCTGAAGGTGTTTTCCTTGCCTTCACCTGACCTGGCCTACAGGGAGCATGGAACAGTCTCTTCTCACCTCACTAACATCTAAACGTTAAGGTGCCCCTGGGGCTATTTTCTCGTGATTGTACACCAGTGGTGGTGAGCCTACAGCACACGGGCCAAACCAACTGCACATGGGTCACAGTGGGCAGTTTGTTATCACTGAAAGCTCTGAACAGTTTGCCATCACTGCCCCATACTCATGCCCTCAGTCCTCCCAGTCAGTCTCAACAGCTTTACAAGTTTCCAACCAGAAAGAACACTTCTTTCCAGTTCTGCTGCTATGGCTCCAGCCCAAGTTATCCATGTCTCCAC
Organism: Dasyprocta punctata; assembly: GCA_004363535.1. Taxonomy (NCBI): domain Eukaryota; kingdom Metazoa; phylum Chordata; class Mammalia; order Rodentia; family Dasyproctidae; genus Dasyprocta; species Dasyprocta punctata. Next base: position 8,477 of record RJWM01029926.1, on the reverse strand, counting down.
TCTTGGCACTGGCTTCTTAATCAGTCTCTCTGCTTTCACTTCCCTGCTTCAGAATGTTCTGAATTCAGTAACTAGAATTAGTACCATGAATGTGTAAGCCAGCACTGCCAGAGCCAAGAGGAATCTAAGGAGACATGATGACTAAATGTGACATCCTACATGGGCTCCTAGAACAGAAAGATGGGGGGAAACTAAGGGACTGTGAATAAAGTATGTATGTGAGGTAATAATGGTTCACTCATTATAGTAAATATACCATACTATATTAATAACAGAAGAAACTGGGTGTGGGGTACACAAAACTCTTGTTTAAGACTTCTTTATAAATCTAAAACTGCCCTGAAGAATAAAATTTACTTCTACTTTTGACTGTCTCAAAACAAAACCTCAAAACTGCTAAGTTAGAGTTACTTAATTCTGCTAGACAGAATATTGTGACCAAAAAGATTCTATAGCCTAATGAATTCTACTTTGCTGTAAGTAACAGCATAGAAAGATATCTTGTTTTTTTCTCAGAATATGTAAAAGTTTACATTTTTAGTAGAACTATACGGGGCTAATAGGGACAGTTTATTGTGGTAAGTTTCACCTTATTCAACTGTGGTAGTCATGGATTGCTCAGTTTAATCTGAAAAACAACATCTATAATCTACATCGAAGTGAAAAGGGTTGGGACTATGGAGATGGAAAATAACGAGTAAAAGAGAAAAAAGCATCATCAGTACAAAACTTTAAAAGAACAGACAAGAAATAAGTATAAATTATATCTAGTAGTTGCTTCTTGGGGTGGGATCTGCAGAAGTACCAAAAAGCTAAACAAAAGAGCTTAACAAAAAATGGATTTCATGTTTTACATGCCAAACCCAAATCTATCATTTGTCCAAATATCCCTTCTTTCAAACTCACCAAGGTCAATGCACAAACAACCCTTTCACTTATTTCTCTCCTTCTTTCTTTTCATAGTCAGATCAAATCAGATATCAGAATTTATGCTTTCTCTAAAACATCTCTAGACACAGTAACGATGATCACCCACATGTTAATATAAATAGTGTGTGGGGGGAACAAACATCTTAAAATATCTAATAGTAATGGAATGGTTAAATTATGGCACGTTCAACTAATGAAACACTGCTCAGCGATTACAAATGTTATTTACAGGGCACACGTAGAAAACAGCCCCGAGCTGCTGGGTTGGGGCCTTGATCAAATCATGTCTGATCTCCATCAACTGCTGAACTATTTTGACTATGTAAGCCAGTATCTCTTTTATTGTTCAGGTCAGAATGAGTATCACATTCTGTTATTTGCAAACAACACTGGCTTAATACAACGGAAAATATTTTTTAAAAGACAATTTCATAGATAGAATGATTTCTACTTTGTTTTGATTTCTGAGACTGTGTCTCACTATGTAGTTCAGGCAGGCCTTGAATTCACTATGTAGCCCAGGCTAGCCTCAAACTCCTAGCAATCCTCCTGCCTCAGCCTCCTGAGTGCTGGGATTACAGGCATGTTCCACTATACCTGGCTAGGATGGTTTCCATTATTAGAAAAGACATAAAATATAAACAGTGACCACAATGAATTGACTAGATTTGGGTACTGATCAAGAACCACCACAGCATTACAATCCTGATTTGAAGTTAGACTACAAAGCTAGAGTGATAAAAACACCATGGTACTGGCAAAAACCAAACCAACCAGACCGGACCAGACCTGACCAGATCTGAGGATCACTGAAACAAAAGAGAAGATAAGATGAAGACATCACTCCACCTCCACTCAGCTACCTTATCTTTGACAAAAGGACTAAACACCTTCACTGGAAGGAAGAGAGCCTCTTTCATGAATGCTGCTGGGAAAACTGGCTTTCTACATGCTGAACATTGAACCCAGATCCATATCTCTTACCATGCACTAAGCTAAAATCAAAATGCATCAAAGACCTAAATATTAGAACAGAAACACTCAATCTGCTGGAGGACAGAATAGGTAAAACTCTGGAAGACATAAGTATAGGCAAAGACTTTATTAAAAAACCCCAATCACACAGGAAATATTACAAAGAATCAACCACTGGGATCACATCAAATTAAAAAGCTTTTGCACAGCAAAGGAAACCACAAACAGAGTGAAGAGACAACCCACAGGATAGGAAAAATTTTTTTACCAGTTATTCCTCAAAGGACTAACACATAGAACATATAAAAAACTGAAACACAGAAAACACAACAAAACAAAAACCAAACAATCTCCCAGGCCTCCCCCAAATTTAAAGATCCAATCCAAAAACAGGCATCTGAAAGCAACAGACGTTTCTCAGATGAAGAAGTACGAACATCAAATATATGAAAAAATCCTAAACATCACTGGTCATTTGAAAAATGCAAATTAAAACAACACTGAGATTCCATCTCACTCCAGAAAGAATGGGTATTATCAAGAAATCAACCAATAAGAAATGCTGGCAGGGCTGTGAGGTAAAAGGAAACCTTCTCCACTGCTGGTTGGAGTGTACACTCATACAACCACTATGGAAATCAGTATGGAGAATTCTCAAGGAGACGTTCCATCTGATCCAGCTATTCCCATTCTGTCTATCTTCCCAAAAGAGTTAAAAAGCATCACACCACAGCAATATATGCATACCCATGTTTATAGCAGCACAATTTATAAGTTAAATCTTAGAAACAGCCCATCAACAGACGAATGGATAAAGAAAGTGTAGTATTTATATACAGTGGAGTACCACTCTGCCATAAAGAAGGATAAACTTGAGTCATTTGAAGAAAAACGTATGTACTTTGAGACCATAATCTTTTTCTAATTTTATTTTATTTTAAAGAGAAAAAAAATCCCAAAATTTCAAAACAAGGCAATAGGACAGTAACAATGCTTAATACATTACATACTGTTATCTTTAAATTAGTTACTGAAAGCCAGGTGTGGTGGCGCATGCCTGTAATCCCAGCACTCAGGAGGCTAAGGCAGAAGGACTGTTACCACTTCGAGACCAGTCTGGGTAACAAAGTGAGCTCAAGGCCAGCCTGAACTGCATAATGAAACTGTCCCAAAAAGACAGAAAAACCAAAACCAAAACCAAAACCAAAACCAAAACCAAAGCCAAAGCCAAAGCCAAAGCCAAACAAAACAAAAAAACAACTAACCAACCAAACATTAGTTACTCAAGTGTACAAGATATAGGCATTTAGTTGTCCAAACAATATTAGCACAAACCTTTCTTTCCAATGCACTAAGAGAAATTAGTATAACCATCTTTTGTATATTTATATACATGGATATACATATATATACACACACACACATATATATATGTACACGCATATATATACCCTTTTTTTGGTTTTTCATTTCCTTTCTCCTTTCCCCCATCTCAGATTTTTTGTTTGTTTGTTTCTCTACTTCTGAACAGTTTTTTCCCATTTCACTATATCTCTTGTACATTTTGGATCTTATTTACTCTTTCAGCTTCTCACACTAGGGAGATAATATGATATTTACACATGTGAGTGACTTATTTCACTTATGAATATGGCAAGACCATAATATTAAGTGAGATAAATCAATAAATCAGACACACAGTTCGAATCTCATTCTCTTGTGTGAGAAACTCAGAGAGTAAAGAAGAACCATAATGGAAGACATTGGGACGTAGGAAGATCATCCTCAAATGGGAAGGGGAACAGGGAGTAGGAAAAGGGAAGGGAAAGGGGGAAAAAGGGAAAGAAGAGAAGGGAAAAAATGGAAACAAAGGTTTTGTAAATAGGGTGAGAAAGTGGAATTGAAGGGAAGGGAGAGGAATGGCAAAAAAGAATCATCACCATACATTATGTACAGGTACAAATTCCCTATGCTGAATGTGATCAATATGTATGGCAGCTATTACCAATAAAAAATACAAAGTTAAAAAAAAACCCACCACACACACATGTTTTTATTAAAAAGAAAAAAAAGCTTAGCTAATGAGTGTCCTTGAAACTCACATTCCACTTAATATGCCAACCCTCAGTGAACACTGCCACTTCTCTTTTATTTGGGTATTCAAATCTTAGGCATTTGGAGTTATCTACCTTACTTCCTCCATAGAGTCCTCAATGTGTTTTTTTGGGATGAAGGGGCACAGAAGGGAGACAGGGGCTCACTATGTGGTCCAGGCTGGCCTTCAGCTCACAGCGATTGGCCTCAAACTCTCAGTGACCTTCCTGCCTCTACCTCCTGAGGGGGTGCATCACCATGCCTGGGTCAATGTCGTAATAAAGTTTATCATGCATATTTAAGGTACACAAGATGTTACAAGATACATAGTAAAATGCTTGTTACAGTTGTTATGGCTTGTACCTAGATGTCCCCCCGACAAAAGCTTCATGCACTTATAGGTAGGGCTTTTCAGAGCTGGCTGGATATGTGATCCTGGGATTACCGGGATAAAGGGTGTGTGGTACTGAATTAGTCTGTTGATTGGTTTAACACGGTTCTGGGTGTGGATAATGGAAAGCTCCACCCTGGCCGTGGGTGGCACCACCTAAAAGGCTTGTAGCCTGGATGGGATAAGAGGGAATGGAAGGCTTGCTGCTGCTGCTCAGTGTCTTTTGCCTGCCACATGAACTGTTTCTCCTCTGTGAGGCCACCCATTCTTGGAACCAGCTGACCATGGACTGAAGCCTCTTCAAACTGTGAGACAGAATAAATCTGTCCTCCTTTAACTTTGGGTATTGACTATTTTGTCTCAGCATCCAGAAAAGTTAAGAACAGTGAAGCGAATTAATACATCCATCATCTCAAATAGTTGCTTATCCCCCTTTCTAGCTGTAATCTGTTCATTTAGCAAAAACCCTGACAACAACACTGTTAACTTCAATTCTCATCTGGTACATCTTTCCACTCATTCATCTGACCTATTGCTACTTTGTAGTTTTCGACCTACATTTCCCTATTTCCTCTCCTCTCCTACATCCTGGTAAGCAGTCTTGCTCTCCACATATTTGATCTTTCTTTTGAGATTCTGCATATAAGTGAGATCATGCAATTTCTTTTGTGTGGTTTATTGTCCTCCAGGTCTAACGATGTTGCAGCTAATGACAGGCTGTTCTCTCTGTAAGTGAGTAATACTCCAGTGTATGCGCGTGCACGCACATGTGCATCACATCACATCACATCACAGTTTCTTTATACACCATGGGTACGTGTTGGTTATTCCCACATCTCGGGTACTGTGAGCAACGCTACAGTGAATACGGAACAACAGGTGTCTTTACATGGTGGTGATTTCATCTATGGGTTTGTACCCAGAAGAGGGACTTCTGGGTCTAGCAGCTGTCACAAAGGGTAGTAATCCCATCTGTTATTTGGTTTAAAAAGAAATAAAACAAGAGTTGCCTAAAGCAGTAAACTCTCAGGGCTTCCTCAAGTTCCTCAGTGTTAAGGCTGCTTCCTGCTAGACAGTATGCAGAAAGTTACCTTGTGAAGGAGGAGCTCAGTTCCATTATCGTTTCCTTAGTACAGCAGTGGGAAAAGATTCTAAACTGTCCACCGTATTTTCAGTTAAAACTTTTCATATGGTTTAGAATTTAACCTTTACCATTAATAATTAGTTAATTCCCAATTTTCCCACCTGTGTTAATGTCACCATTATCTCCCCAGTCTTAAAGCGCAGAAATTGTCTGGCTAAACATAATCCCTTGCCCCATTCACCCAATCATCAATTCCAGGTAATTTTTCCCCTGTAACACTCTCTAGATTTAGCTCTTTTCCACTCCCACTAACGTACTACACTAGCTTGTCTGAAACAAAATTCCTTGCTTGGTACCAAGGACTGAACCCAGGGCCTCTGCACTGAGCTACACCTCCAGGTCTGGTGCCAGCCTGGGTGCTTCACTTCTGGTCTCTCATCTTTCCCTACCTCTATCCCTGTTACTCAAAGTAATCCTTCTAAAACAGCTTTGGCAGAGTCAGCATTCTATAACCTATTAGCACATGCTGCTGTTTCATCCATGTGAGTCCTCCTAATGGGCCCACAATTCGAATTTGAAGCAGATAAAATGTTCAAATGTTCTGCTTTCCCATTTAGTAGCTGGGCAATTTCACACAAGTTACCTGACAACCTCTGGAAATCTCTGTGAACTCATTTGGAAAAATGCTCTGTTGTTAACTCAACTGGAAAATGCTCTTTCAGAGTTGGGAGGAGACAAAAGAATAGTGTTCGTGGTACCTAATCTACGTGGCCCCACAGCAGGAGCTCAGTAAGAGTTCACGCTCTGGCCTCTGGTGAAAGCTTTACTTCAGTGCAGTGTCCTCATGTTCAAGCCCACCTGTACTCACCAGGCATCCTATCTAGAAAGCTCCAATTATCCAGAGGAGAGCTATAGTTTTATGAAGCACTTCCAAGTATGGAGTCCAAAACAATAGTAGACAATCATTCCATCTTCTAATTCCTCAAAATCAGTTATTTAACCAAAATATGTATTTCATACAACTGCCTTCCTCACAATTTATTCCACAGGTACAGACTGACTCAGCAGCTCAACTGAATTCACCGACGACTGAAAGTCTCTTCAGCACAAACTCAAAAGCTTGTTGAGAACTGGGCGTGGAGGTGCATGCCTGTAATCCCAGCACTTGGGAGGCTGAGGCAGGACTTCTACAAGTTCAAGGCCAGACTGGGCTACATAGCTAGACTATGATGCCAAAAAAAAAAAAAAAGAGAGAGAGAAGAGAAAAAAGACTGATCCATGTGTAGCATATAAAAAGAAATCTTAGAAATGCATTGATTTATGATAGTCTTCATGTTACATCATGAAGAGATAGTTTCAACCTCAGTTAAAAAAGGGTCATATGTAGACCAATTTAAATGTTTAGCTGGAACAAGGAACAGAAGCGCAAAGCTCTAGCAAAATTCAATGTTTCCTTACACAACAAAGGCATGAACCAAAGATAAAAATTTAAGGACAGTTGGGCATGGTGGCATGCAACTGGCAGTCTTAGCACTCTGAAGGCTGAGGCAGGAAGATGTCTTGAGCCCAGGAGTTCAAGGCCAGCCTGGCCAACACAGTGAGACTCTGCATTGAAAAAAAATTCAACTGAAATTGGAGGCTGACTGGGGACATGCTTCAGTAGCACAGCACCTGCTTAGCATCTATAAGGCCCTGGGCAAAAAGGCATTATTACCTTTATACTAAGGAAAGGTCTATTTTTTTCTGTTTCTCAGAGCTCAGCTAATAAGTCGGAATGTAGGACTGTGACATGGACCGAGAAGTGGAGTGACCTGCACTGGGGAATCACTAGTCTCTGAGCATGGCTGACCTATTTAAGGATGGCCGTGGGCATGAGAGAGATGCTGTTTAGAAATTACTGACTCTCTGATGTAAATGTACTCAGCACTACTAAACAACACCTCAAAACAAATGGATACTTTTTTGTTCGTTTGTTTGTTTGAGCCAGGGTTTCATCACACAGTTTAGGCTGGCCTTGAATTCATTATGTAGCCCAGGATGGCCGGGAATTTGAGGCAATACTGGCTCAGCCTCCCAAGCCCTGGGATGACAAGCATGCACTACAATGCCCAGCTAACAAATGAACCCTTGCACTAGCATTACTTACTCAAAACATGGACCACTGCAGCACTAATAAAGGAGCATGGGTACACAAAATGAATGAAATGCTTAACACTGAGGCTTAGGCTGACTTCTGGGGTCCTACTACAGATGCAAATTTACTACTGAGTAGCATGCAGTGTTAACACAGTTTACTGATACAATGTCCAATGCATATGCTCCAACAGCTGGCTTCTATGGACAAATTTTAAAAGTCATTTAGTGCTCTATTGGCTGAAACCCATTATTCAGGGCCTAGAGGAACTGAAATGATATTTTATGGAAAAGTATTCACAAGTGTGTCGGCTCTACCTGCGAGACTATTACTGTGAAGACATCCCGACTCTGACAAAGAGAATGCACACTGCACGTCCCCTCTGACTCCGGAATCTTGTTCAGTTTGGACACACTCCAGGCTAGCCACAGCTATGTTTGGCACCATGAAGCATGCCAGCCAGTCTGAGTAGTGCTGCTAATAAGGGGTAAGGAAGCATCCCTGGAAATGCAGACACAATCTACAGTTCAAACAGCTGTTTGTTAAGTTAAGTGTTCTGGCAAAGCTTGAAAAACACGAAAAAAGTCCTTCCCCTTAACCTAGCTCACTTTTAGCAACGAAGTAATTAGAAGAGAACATCTGATGAGAAAAGATTCCTTTTCTCACACCCTGCGCCCTACAAGGTTCTTCTCTAGCATTTCCTCTAAGGCCACAGGATATATAAATTAAGTAAATTAGAACAAATCATTAGAGTAACTTCAAGCTGATCTAGTGAATTTTTTTGTTTCTTATATACGTTAAGAACAAATTCAGTAAGAAAAGCACATGTGTTAGTCTCCTTTTATAGTACTTTTCTTTTTTTTTTTTTT
>RJWM01029925.1:0-23977 GCA_004363535.1 Dasyprocta punctata | reverse complement strand
CCCGCTCCTCCCGCTCACCCTCTAGCGGGTCTTTGGCGAGGCCCAGCTGCCCGATGATGTACTGCGGTAGGTCGGTCTTGATGCCCTGGCCCTCGCGCGCCTGGCCCTCGGCGGCCTCTAGCAGGTGGTAGAACTCCTCGGGGTCGAACTCCTGGGGGCGTAAGCATAGCCAGTCACACGGGGCCCTGCCCGATGGCCATCGCCTCCTGGGCCGCTGGTCCAGCCGAGGCCCCAGGCCTAGGACTCACCAGGCACTCGAGGAGCCGGGCCGGCCGCGAGATGATGATCAGCAGCTTCCGGACAAGCTGGACGATGAAGCCCACCTCCTCGCTGTCAGATCGCTCGTGAGCCTGGAGGGCGTGGTGAGGGGTCAGGCCCCGCCCAGGGCACACCCACCGCAACACTCCCACCGAACCCGTTCCCTTGCTTCAGCCCCGCCCGCAAAGCCCCACCCACTCCAGCCGTTTTGCCACGCCCACCATGAGCCCCACCCCACCGCCCCGCCCACAAAATCTGCCAATTCCCGCCCTCCCCAGCTGGCCACGCCCACACCCACATCCTGCAGCAGCCGCTCCAGCTTGTCCTGCATCTCCAGGAAGTAGCGGGAGGTGACCAGCGCCTCGCCGGACTTGGCCAGGCAGTCCCGGGCCAGCTCCACAATCTGGTGATGGATGAAGCCCAGGACGCCGTCGGCCAGAGCCAGTCGGGCGCCGGGCGCGTAGGCGGCCAGGAATTCCTGCAGCCGGCCCTCCATCTGGGCGGTGGCCTGGGCGGTGACAGGGGACAGCAGTTCAGAGCGGCCCCCGGGGGCGGTGGCAGGCGCGACCGGGCGCGGGGAGGACGGGGCGAGGCCCGGGGAGCAGAGCCCACCTTGGGGAACCTCTCCCGGTACACGTGGTTCATCATCACGATCTCATTATCGAAGCTGCCGGTGGCGCGGCCCGGGCTGCATGGGGGACAGGTGGCTGGGGTTCGACAGGGGCCACAAAGCCAGTCCGGGGAGGGAGGTGGTTTGGGGGGTGGGGACAGTGTGGTCCCCAGGCAGCACAGGAAAGGGCGGAGGTCGGGGGCCAACCTGAGGCTGCGGGAACGGGGGCGCAGGCGCGGTGAGCGGCCACCCTCCTCGTCCACCACGCTCTCGGAGCTGCGGAAATGCTTGGACAGGAAGTGCAGCTCGTCGGGCGTCGGCTGGAAGGGAAGCTGATGGAGACGCTCCCGGGAGGATGAGCTCGACTGCGGGAGGCGGGGGTCAGGGCCGCAGCCAGGGTGCGGGACTGTCCATCCTGTTCTCCTGCCTATCTCCTAGGCAGCCCTCAAAGCCCCACCTCCAATGCCCCCTCCTTCAGCAAACCCTACCTGCCTAGAGTCCCATATGTTCCTCTGGTCTGATCCCAACCTCACAGTTGGGGACATCTGTGTCCTCCAGACTAGAGGACCCTTGGGTCCAAGGCTGAGCTCCAGAGCGGCACCCGATAGCCCACGCAGTACAGGGCGAGAAGTAGGCAGCCAGGCTGTCCAGTAACTAGACAACTATCTGACTCCTGGGAAACACACCAAGATGTGCCCTTGCCACCCCACGCCCGCCTAGGTGAGGCCATGGGTACCGAGACGGTGGAGCTGGGTGTGTTGGTTCCATAGCCGGAAGACGGGAGGGACGCGAGGGACCATCTTCTGCCGTCAGCCCTGCAGTGGGGACAGAAGTGGAACGGAGAGGGGCCGGCCCTGTGGCTCTGGGGACCAGGGCAGAGGCAGTGGCTGGCAGGTTCTGGCCCCACGGAAACGGTGCTCCAGGGCCTTTGCACACCTCCACCAGAAAGCCCGCCCTGATCAGGCAGCCAGCGTGGCCCCATCAAGCTTTGACCTCCACTCGTAGCTGTTGGGGGTCACACTGGCCACCTGGCTGGACTGAGGACTCCCAGCCCGGGCTTCACAGCGCCCAGCACAGAGCAGGCACCCGGGACCTACAGCTGGGTTAGCGAGGTCGAGTCAGCTCTGCGGGAGGAGTTAGTTAGTGCCTGGTTAGTGGGTTAGTGACACTGCTTGGCCGTTCGTTACCTGTCGCTGCGTGGGACCTGGCTGCAGGGCGCATGGGAGGCAGCGACGGCCGCCAGGAGGGGCAGAGGTGGCAAAGGCGGGTGAGAGGCGGTCCCGCCGCCACACGCTCGCCGAGGGACCCCAGCCCTGTCCCCCCAGCCGCCCATAGCCACTGACCTGCGGGCAAAGGGGAAATTAATAGCGGCTGCAGCAGAGAAGTTCCGAGGGCTGTCCAAGGGGCTGCTGCCTGCTGAGGAGGAGGCGGGGAAACTGAGTCAGCAGAGGCCGAGACAGGATTCCGCCTGCCTGTTTGGCTGCTCCAGTACTCACCGGTGGGGATGGACAGCGGTGACAGCGGCCGGGAGAGAGTTGGAGACGGCGTCCCCACCACCAAGCTTTTGCGATTTCCACTGCGGCAGCTGCGGGTAGAGTAGGGCACACAGGGTGTGATGGGGGGCCGGGGTCTGCGGCTCCGAGGGGCGACCTCAGCCTCAGTGGGTGCACCTCCCCCGCTAAGGCTCTGCTCCGATCCCTCAGCGTCCAGGCCCAGCAGGGAGTGACCACTGGCCAAATGTCACTTATTATGAGTCGGCCCTATGGTGACGTCTTCGTGTTCACAGCCCCGTGATCAGCCCCAGGTAGACAGCAGTTGGGCATGCTGGTGGGGCCTGTCATCCCAGCACTCAGGAGGCTGAGGCAGGAGGATCATTGCGAGTTCGAGATCAGCCTGGGCTACAAAGTGAGTTCAAGGCCAGCCTGAACTGCATAGTGAGACTCTGTTTCAAAAAATAGGGCCGGGGTTTAGCTCAGTGGCAAAAGCGCCTGCCTGGCAGGCATGAGATTGTGAGTTCGATCCCTGGTACCAAAAACAAAAAAAAACAAAACAAACCAGAGGCTGGATGGAACCTACAGCTTTCCCTGAGCCCACCGCCCCGGGCGCTGCCCTGTCCCTCGGGACTCCCTGAGTGCCCATCTGCGCCAGCAACCCCCGGTCAACCTGTTCCCGCCAGTCTCGGGGCTGTCACCTGCCTGCCTTCCGCCCCGTCTCCCCCGCCTGTCCTCCGGCTGGCCCCCAGGGCCCTAGTCGCTGCTGTACCCACCGGGCCTGCGCCACCCTCCCGGGCCCCGGCCCAGCCCCAGCCGCGGCAGAGGGACGCGGGGAGTCAAGCGCCCCCCCGAGTCGCTCGGCAACGGCTGGCTCAGGCTGACAGGCGCCTCGGCCCACGCGGCCGCCCACGCAGCTCCCGAGCACCGCAGGCAGGCGGGGAGGCAGCGCCGGGCCTCGCGTGCCGAGGTGGCCCGGGAGAGGGGACAGACCTCGCGGCTCCCGAGCCTCAGTTTCCCTGCACGTGCGCCTCAAAGGATGATGGGAGAGTCGACGCGATGCCCCTTGTGAGGCTGAGGGCTTTGCGCCCTTGTGTGGACTGGAACAGCTTTCCCCATCCAGACAGGACGGGGTCTCCGGAGTGGGGCGGAGGGGCTGAGGCCACGCCTCTGCAGTGACACCCGAAAGGGTCCGGGTCCAGCCACACCCACTTCCCAATAGGGAAACTGAGGCCAATGATGCCAACAGCTGCAGGTTTTTTGTTTGTTTGTTTGGTTATTATTGCTGTTGTTTTTTCAACAGGTCTTGCTGTGGGGCCCAGGCTGCCTCGAAGTCACAGCGATCCTCCTGCCTCAGCCTCCCAAGCTGAGAGGACAGGCGTGCGCAGCTATAGGGAACCGTGCTCCCCTGGCCCGAGCTGCCGAAGCAAAAGTGAAAACAGCAGGTTCCCGTGCAGGCGACTTCCTGCGCCCCACTGCCCCGCCAGGCACATGTGCGCACTGCCTGTTGCCACATCCTTTGCGGCCGGGTGGCACCTGGGTCCTCGCCCCCTCGCCGCACCCTACCGCGCAGCTGTCGCCTTGCAGGGAAGCTGGTGAACTGGAGCCCACACGTGCTCCCCCACCCCCGGAGCAGAACCTAAGCCTGGATTTCCCAGTCAGTGCTTCCACCGCCCGGAGGGCCTGGCTGACAGCCCAAGCACAGAGAGGTTAGGCAGCTGCCCTAGACCACACAGCCCTGCGTGGGGGCGCTGCCGTCGGACGCCGGTTCCGTGGGGTCCGCAGCCCTGCCTCCGCCTCGAAGCTTTCCCGAGAGGAATCCACAATCCGGGAGGCCGGGCCGGGCCTGGGGTGAACCCCCGTTCTCTAGGCCTCACCCTCCACCCCCCAGGCCGCCTCCCGCAGCAGCAAATGTTTGCCCGCCAGCTAGCGTTTCCGTTGAGCGCCCTGGGGCAGAGCAGCCTCAGTTTTTCGAAGCTACTGGCGACTTGAGAGCGGGGTTCGAATCCCAGCGGGCTCCCACCCGGCTGTGACTCCGGAGGTCGGTGGACCTCCACTCCGGGGCTGGGGGCGGAGGCGGCGCCCGGGACCCGCGCGCAGCCCCGCCGCCGCCCCCGCGGGGGCGCCCGAGTCCCCTACCTCTTGGAGCGCTGCAGCAGCGCGCCCTTGGCCAGGCGGCTGCGGTGCCCGGGGGCCGCCACCGCCGTCCAGTAGCTGGGGTCGGACATGCTGCTTCCCTTTGTGCCGCCGCCAACGCCGCCGCCGCCGCCCGAGGCCCGGGACGCGCGGGGGCGCAGCGGGCGGGGCGGGGCGCGACCCTGCGGCGGGATCGGCCCGGAGCCCCGCGAGCAGGCCGGGCGGGGGCCGCGGGGCCGGGGCGGGGGGCGGCGGGAGGAAGCGCGCGCCCCAGCGCGGCCGGGAACCCCGCCCGGGAGAGCAGGGGCGGGGCCTGGCCCGGGGGGCGGGGCCTGAGACGCGGAAGCGAAGCCGAGGGCTCGCCCGCGGGCGAGTAGGCGGGGCGTTGCTGTGGCCAAGGGCGGCGGGGCGGGGCGTTGCTACGGTAGAGGGCGGCGGGGCGGGGCGTTGCTACGGTAGAGGGCGGCGGGGCGGGGCGTTGCTACTGTAAAGGGCGGCGGGGCGGGGCGTTGCCGGGGCGGCGGGCGGCGGGCGGCGGGGGCGAGAGCAGCTTGGGAGGGGGGCGGGGCCCCTGCGCCCCGGTAAAACCTGTCCCCGCGGCTTGGGTCCCCGCCCCCGCGCCTTGGTGACCCCAGCCGGGCGCCTGCACCCCGTTCCCGCCACCACGCCCCCTCCGGCTCCATCGCCCTGAATCCGGCGTGGCAAAATCCAGCTCCCCGGCCCGCGCAACCCTGGGTTTCCCTGGCTTCGCTTCTCCGGGCTGGGGCAGCTCTCGGAGGGCGGTGCCAGCTGAATCGGGGCCCTGAAGCCCACCGTGTGTGGTGACCTGCAGCCCGGGCCTTCTCCAATCTGTCTTCTCTGCCGTCCGGCAGAGAACCAGGCAGACAGTCAGGCCTGCACAAGGCCTACGAGCACCTGTTTACCGTCTTTTTTTTTTTTTTTTTTTTGCGGCACCGGGGCTTGAACTCACAACCTCGCGCCTGCCAGGTCAGGCGCTTAAGGCACTGAGCCAAACTCCCGGCCCTGGTTTTTTGAGGCAGGGTCGCACTATGTAGCTCAGGCCGGTCTTGCGCTCGCGTTGTAGCCCAAGCCGGCCTCGAACCCACAACGCTCCGCCTACCTCAGCCTCCCGAGTGCTGGGATTAAAGGCGTGCGCAACCACGCCCGGCCTGTTTACCGTCTTTAAGTGTGAGTGAACATCAGATTAACTTCGAGGAAACTGAGGCACGGGTGGGTGCTGCCACCCGGTGTGTAGCCCGAACCCATCCCTGTCTCAAGTCACAGCCTGGGCTAGTGCCACCCCTGGGAGCCCCCATCCTCCTCCCCAGGTTTCCCAGATCCAGAGCTCACACACCCACATCCGCTCGTTCATTCACTCAACAAACACTGACTGAGCCTGGCCCTGTGCTGAACCCCGAGAGGCGATGAGGCCCAGGCAACACAAACTCTGTCCCCCAAGGCTGGGGCACAGAGAAGACCCAGGAACGACAGCCCATGGCGATGTCAAAGGCAGTGTGAAGGAAGAGTTTGGTACTGAAAAACATCGGGGACTCAGCCAGGGACAGGGGACACTGCAGCCAGGGGGCGCTGAGAAAAAGGAGCTGGGGTCCCAGGCCCGCAGGGTCACTGTCAGAGCAGTGGGGAGCCACGGAGGGTGCCGGAGCGCGCAGGGACGTGCGATTCCATCTGTGTCTGCCAAGGGCGGCAGGGACAGGTCAGAGCGGGAGCCCAGTGAGGGGCTGGGACCGTGTTGGGGGGACCCTGAGGCCTCGATCAGGATGGGGGGGATGGATAAAAGTGCATAGATTCTGGACCCTTACCCCCCGCCCCCTGGTACTGGGAGTTGAACACAGGGCCTTCACATTGAGCAACATCTCCACCTGTTTTATTTTTTCTGTTGTGGCACCAGGGATTGAACTCACAACCTCACACCTGCCAGATAGGTGCTTAAGCTGTTGAGCCAAACTCCTGGCCCTTGTTTTATTTATTTAGTTATTTATTTTTGTCTTTTTTGAGACAGGGCCCCACTGTGCAGGTTAGGCTGGCCTTGAACTCTATCGATCCTCCTGTCTCAGTCTCCCAAGACCTGGGGTTACAGGTGTGAGTCACCATGCACGTCTATCTCCACCCGTTTTAATTTAATTTAGCATTTTTTTTAGCCAGGTGTGGTGGCGCACGCCTGTAATCCCAGGAGGATCGTTGTGAGTTCGAGACCAGCCTGGGCTACAAAGTGAGTTCAAGGCCAGCCTGAACAGCATAGTGAGACCCCGTCTCAAAAAAATAGGGCTGGGGATTTAGCTCAGTTGCCTAAGCGCCAGCCTGGCAGATACAAGGCTGTGAGTCTGATCCCCAGTGCTGAATAAATAAATAAATAAATAAAAATAAATAAAATTAAAATAAAAAAAAATTTTGAGATGGGATTTTTTTTTTTTTGGTAGCACCGTGGATCGAACTCACAACCTCGTGCCTGCCAGGCAGGGACTTAAGCCACTGAGCCAAACTCCCGGCCCTAGTTTTTTGAGGCAGGGTCGCACTATGTAGCTCAGGTCGGCCTTGCGCTCGCGTTGTAGCCCAAGCCGGCCTCGAACTCACAACGCTCCTCCTACCTCAGTCTCCCTAGTGCTGGGATTGAGATGGGTTCTCGCTAAGTCACTAAGTTGGCCAGCCTGCGGGTCCAACTTGCAACCCTTCTGCCTCAGCCTCCCATAGAGCTGGAATGACGGGCACGTGCCGCTGCGCCAGGCTTTGGCCCTGCTCTGTGCCCCAGGGGACTCGTGAAGACCGGGACAGCAGTGGGTCCCTCGGACTCTCCGGTGTCTGCGCGGAGCCAGGCGCAGGAGACTGAATCTCCCGGTTCTGGGGCCCCGGGGCGGGCGAGGTGGAAGCCACGGACCTCAGGCTGCCACCACCCACCCTGGGCGGGGAAACACTTCTGCACATGCGCGGAACACAGCCACAGGCGCCCCGAGACGTAGGCCAATGCCCTTGCAGCCCCAGCACGTGCGTCTCCCACGCCTGTGTGGCCTCGGTTTCCGGAAGGCCGGTCTCGGGTGCCCACTAGAGGGCGCCCTCCCGCGCTCACGCACCCTCTATGGCTCCCCAGTGCCCTCCCCGCAAACCCACACTTCTGCGTGTACCTCCTGCCTCGGTTCTGGGTCCCCGGCCGCTGTGCGAGCTTGGCGGCTGCTTACCGACGCAACCTGTAGTCAGCCCAGGCTGCCCGTCCACCTCTGGGCTGTCCGCGCCTCTCCTGCCCCATACCCCCCTCCCAAGCTAAAAATGCTAACCCTCCTCCTGCTTGGCATTCAAGGCCCCCAAGGGAACCGCCGCAGACCACTGGCACGCTCCCCTCCCACCAACAGATGGAGCTTTGGAGCTAGTTACTTATTCATCCGGGCTTTGCACGTTAAGACAACTCAGTTACTCAGCACTTGGGAGGCTGAGGCAGGAGGATCACTGTGAGTTCAAGGCCAGCCTGAGCAACAAAGTGAGTTAGTTCAAGGACAGCCTGAACTGCATTGTGAGACCCTGTCTCAAAAAGACAAAACAAAACAACTCGGTGATCATATCAGAAGATGTGGGGGTCAGACCCTTGGTGGGGGTCCCCGAAAGCACACCAACAAGCCCAGGATGTGAGGAGGATCTGGGAAGAATGGGGAGGCCCAGAAGTCCTCCCTTCTGAGGCCCTGGTGCAGACCCAGCAGACAAGAGAATGAAGCTCTGGGCTGAGGGCACAGCATGTGCAAAGGGCCTGAGGCCAGGCCCGCCTGCACCTGGAGGGTCAGTGAGGGCTTACAGCTAGGATCTGACAGCCTCGTTCATACTAAGGTATAAAGGGCTGGTACACAAGCCAAATGACAAATTCATGATACTTCAGGTTCAGGGCCAAGCCTCTGGAGCAGGGTCCTGGTTCCTTGCCTGATCCCAGTCATGTGGCTCTGCTGCCCCCTGGTGGCCTCTGTGCCAGCCCCAAACTCTGTGTCTCCATTTCCTCTTGGTAAAACCACTCAGCTCCGGCAGACCAAGGTGTCTCCTGCTACACTGTCCCTGCTTGGCAGAGGCCACGCACTCAGGGCTGTGGCCCGACGTGGCCAGGAGCCCTGGGCAACGCACCCTGAGGTCTCAGGCCCCGGGTGATGTCCCCGTGCCCCACCACCTTTGCCTTGGATTCTCTGCTACCTGCCTCCCATTCTCCCCAAACACCTCCCTGTCCAGGCAGCCAAAGAGGGCTGGAAACACCTCCCTCCTGCCCCAGGACCTTAGCACTGGCTGGCACCAATCTTCTGCGACTTATACTTCAGGTTCCTGCAGGTCCCACTTGAAAATGTCTCTTTTATCCAATTCTGTGCTTGCTGGCCACCTCCCCCAGGGGGCTGAGAACCCCCAAAGAGAGATACAGCTTTCTTCTTGTTCACACCTATACTGTCACCACCTGGAACCCACTGGGCATCTACTAAGTGCTGGCTGTTTGCATGAAGATACTTGCCTGTTACCTGCCACTGACTGTGGGCTCCACGTGGCTCTCTTTTCTCCTTAAAAGCTAATGGAGGGCCAGGGATTTAGCTCAGTGATACAAGAACCTGCCTGACAAGCACAAGGTCCTGAGTTCAACTCCTGGTTCCAGAAAAAAATAAAACCAATGGAATCAGCCAAGCAGCTTATTCATACTAAAGTGTAAAGGATTACCAACCAAAACATTCGAGGAGGCCACAATATTCCCTCAGGTACCCAGGTGACAGCCTGAGACCTGGCCTGTCATGGAGGGTGGCATAAACCCCTCCACAGGCCCCAGATGCAGGAGCCTCAGTTTGGGCAGCCGGGACCTGGGCTGCTCTCCAGGCCTAGCTGACCATTTAGGTCCCGCCCAGGTCCAGGGCGCCTGGGAACTCTGCACCTGCCCTGAGAATCCTTGGGCCACAGCTCCAGTTCCGGCCTCGCCCGGCCACCTGTCAGAGGCAGGACCCTGCCGGCCAGGCCCGAGTCCCGCCACGCCGGAGTGGGGCAGCAGGGCCGCGTGCGGAGGGTAAACTGAGGCCGCGAGTCACTCACCTCCAGAGGTGCAGGCCCAGCGAGGGACTGCAGGGGCTGCAGGGGCTGCTGGGGCTGAGCAACGCGGGGCTCTGGCTGCTTGGGGACAGACTGCGAAGAGAGAGGCGGCCGTGACCCGGCGGCGCCCCGCGGGTGGCCCGATCCGGATCCAAGCGAGCGCGGGGGCGCCCGGAGGACTCCCCGGAGGCGGCGCGGGGACGCGTGCGGGGCGGTGGCGGGGTCCTCCTGGGTCCCCACACCCCGCGGGGCACTCACTCGAGGGTCAGGGCCGGGATGTGCAGCTTATCCCTGCGGGACTTCATGGCGAGGCCACGCCGCGTCTACACGGCCGGCTGCCGACGCCCTGCGGGAGGCCCGGGGCCCGGATCCTGGCGCGATCGGCGGCGGCGGCGGCGGCGGGCGGTGCGTGGCCCGGCGCCGGGCGAGGCTGACTCCGCCCCCTCGTGGGCGTGGCGCTGGCAGACACCGCCCAGATGGGCGGGGATATGTGGGTCCCGCCCATCGGTGGGCGGGGCAAGGCGCGGTCGGGCCCTGCTGAGGCGGTGGGCGCAGGCTCCCTGGGCGGGGCTCCAGCCCGTATCTGCGCACAGCCCAGCGCGGCGGGCGAGCCGCCCCTTCCCGGTGGGACCCCGAGACCACCGGGCCCCGATCCCTGCGCCACGCGACGGGAGAGGAAGGGCGGGCCTGGTTCCTCGGCCGGCTCGATTGCTCCATCGCGCCCCGCCCTGCCGCCTGCGCTGCGGCCAGGGCCTGGGGACCTGGGCGCCTCGCAGGCTCGGGGTTCCCGCTCGCTGCGCCCCAGCCCCGTCGTCCGATCCAGCACCCTGGACCCGAGACCCCCACCACGCCGGGCCTCCGCGGGAACGTGTCCCTGTGACCACGACCCCGTGCGCCCCGCGGTCCCAGGCTCCACGAGGCCGTCCCCGCAAGTGTCCCCATCCCCTGTTCCCCGTCTGTCAGAGATCTGGGGGTGTCTGCGTCCCCCTCTGGCCCCTTGAAGCTCAGGGGTTCGCAGCCAGGCAGCCGGGGAGGGAGGGGACAGCGGAAAGGGGGGGCGACTCCTCAGGGAGTCTTGGTCGGTCCTGTCCCGGGGCCCCGGACTTTGCCCGCTGAGATTGACTCGCTGGCCACCACCCTGCCCCCAGCCTGGGCAAAGGCCGGGGTAATGTCCGAGCCCCGCCCCACCAGCTGGCCAGCCCCAGGCCAGCAGAGGCAGATGGCCAGGCGCAGGGGCCACTCGGCCTCCTCCCCGGAGCCCCGCCCTTCTGCGGTCCACTTGCTTCGCTCCCTGCCCTCGGCCCCCAGATCCACGCTGGTCTCGGGGCCGCCCTGGCACCTCTGCGCTCGCGCCGGGCCCCGTACCTGCCACCGCATCTCCCCAGCCGTCCCCGCGGCGCCTCTCCTCTCCAGATGCGCGCGCCCGAGGCCACCTCCTCCAAGAGACCCCATATTCCGTGCCAAAGTGCGCAGCGCCTTTCTGTCCCCTCCTTCCGGGAAGGCGAGCTCCCTGGCACAGACTCGACTCTGGGGCCCCTGCGCCTTGAACTGGCCCCACACACAGTGGGTGAGTGTTTGCTGAGTGATTCTCAGTCCCCGGCTCAGGCAAAGGCACCCCGCACACACAGGGTGTCCACACGCACACACTCCCAGCTACCAGCGGGCGCCCGGCAGGACGCGAACCCTCCCCGCGTGGCCTCTGGTGTCCCCGCCTGCAAACGGGGAAGACCGCGCACGAACGCTCTTGGCGCTTAGGGAGGCTCGAAAATGCCAGCCAAAGAAATGCCCGTGCGAACGGGAGCAAGACTGCTTTCTCCTCTTGTACCCTGAAAGCGAGGCCCCCGACACACAGGAGGCATGCAAGCCGGAAGCAGGGGACTCGGGGCGCAGGCACCGTCTCACTCCACGCTGGTGCCCTTAAACCCGCGAGCAGCTACGACTCGGGTCCTGCATTTGCATATATTTGCATACTGCTAGGGGTTTCCCGGCTGCTGGTGACACCCAGTGAGACGCTTGTGAAGTGCGGCGAATTCCAGGGAGGATCAGGTGAGAGGCGGAGTCAGCATGAAGTTCACAACCCAGAGCCAGCACCGCGCGCCCCCCGCGTCCCCAGCCCCAGCCCCAGGGGAACTCACCCGCGGCCCCGGCGAGGTAGGCTCAGCTCCTTCTGAAACAGAAGAGAGATTCGCATCATTCCCAGGAAGTCAAGCCCTTTGAACCCTGATCTTTGACCCATTATGCCCCCAAATCAGCCCCACCGACGCCTCCTACCCCAGAGCCTTTGCACCACCTGCCCGCCCCTCCTGCCTGAGAACTGCGGCTCACATCTCGGGTCTCACCTGGAGTCTCCTCCTGGACTCCAACCTGTCTCCCTGCCTAGCAAATGTGGGTTCTGTCTTTTGCTCCTTTTTTAATATGCATGTTTTCTGAGACAGGATCTCTGTATGTATTCCAGGCTGGCCTTCAACACATGGCAGTTGTCCTGCTTCAGCTTCCTGAGTGCTGGGATCACAGGCATGTGACACCATGACTGGTTCAAAAAATACTTTTACTTAAAATAAATGGAACCAGAGCCGGGCGTGGTGGCACACACCTTTAATCCCAGCACTCGGGAGGCTGAGGCAGGAGCGTTGTGAGTTCGAGGCCAGTTTGGGCTACAATGAGAACACAAGGCCAACCTGAGCTACATAGTGCGACCCTACCTCAAAAAAAACCAGGACCAGGAGTTTGGCTCAGTGGCTTAAGAACCTGTGAGTTCAATCCCCGGTGCTGCAAATAAATAAATAAATAAATAAATAAATAAATGGAGCCATGCTGGGTGTGATGGTGCGCGCTTGTAATCCCAGCACTCTGGGAGGCAAAGGCAAGAAGATTGCAAATGTGTCTTCGCCCTGGGGTTTAATGATTTAGCAAGACCTTGTCTTAAAATCAAATATAAAGCCAGGCGTGGTGTTGAACACCTCCCAGCACTCAGGAGGATGAGGCAGGAGGATGAGACAGGAGGATCGTTCCAAATTCAAGACCAGCCTGGGCTTCAAGAGAAGGGAGTGGTGGCTCAGTCCTGTAATCCCAGCACTTGGGAGGCTGAGGCTGGAGGATCTTTGCAAATTCAATACCAGCCTGGGCTACAAAGTGAGCCCAAGGCCAACCTGAACTGCATAGCGAGACCCTGTCTCAAAAAACACAAAAACAAAGCTGGGCGTGGTGGCGCACGCCTTTAATCCCAGCACTCTCGGGAGGCTGAGGTAGGAGGAGCGTTGTGAGTTCAAGGTTGGCTTGGGCTACAATGTGAGCGCAAGGCCAGCCTGAGCTACATAGTGTGACCCTGCCTCAAAAAACTAGGGCCAGGAGTTTGGCTTAGTGGCTTAAGCACCTGTCTGGTAGGTGCAAGGTTGTGAGTTCCATCCCCAGTGCCAAAAAAAAAAAAAAAAAAAAGACAAAAAAACAACAACAACAAATATAAAAGGTCCAAAGGGCCTGGGTTCAATCCCCAGAACCACAAGAAAAAATACAAATATAAAAATGAAGAAATGAATTCTATTTTTTTTCTTTTTGAGACAGGGTCTTGCTGTGCAGTTCAGGGTGACCTTGAACTCACTATGTAACCCAGGCTGACCTCGAACTCACAGTGATCCTCCTGTCTCAGCTTCTCAATTGTTTGGCTTACAGGTATGCACCACCATGCCTGAAAAAAGGAATTCTATTAATCAAGAGGTCAGGTGTGGTGGCACACGCCTGTAATCCCAGCAATCTGGAGGCTGAAGCAGGAGGATCACTGTGAGTTCAAGGCCAGTCTGAACTGCATAGTTAAACTGCCTTAAAAAAACAAAAAACAAATATAACAAAAAAACACAAAAAAACCCCAAAACTAAGCCAGGCCTGGTGGCGCACACCTTTAATCCCAGCATTCTGGGAGGCTGAGGCAGGAGGATCATTGTGAGTTTGAGACCAGCCTGGGCTACAAAGTGAATTGAAGGCCAGCCTGAACTGCATAGTGAGACCCTGTCTCAAAAAATAGGGTCGGGTCTGGCGCACACCTTTAATCCCAGCACTCGGGAGGCTGAGGTAGGTGGGGTGTTGTGAGTTCGAGGCCGGCTTGGGCTACAATGCGAGTACAAGGCCGGCCTGAGCTACCCAGTGCGACCCTGCCTCAAAACACCAGGGCTGGGAGTTTGGCTCAGCGGCTTACGAGCCTGTCAGGCAGGCTGGAGGTTGTGAGTTCAATCCCCGGGGCCGCAAAAAAAAAAAAAAAAAAAAAAAAAAGGGTCAGGGGCTTAGCTTAGTGGCCTAAGCACCTGTCTGGCGGGCACAAGCTTGTAAGTTTGATCCTGGGTACCAAAAAAAAGAAAGAAAGAAACAAACAAACAAACAAAAAAAGAATATCAATAGTGACTTAAAATGAACACTCGGCTGAGAAAGGGAGGACCCCAGGTCATCTGTCTGTGTTCCCTCTTGGATATCCCGACTGGGCAAGACCTAGAAGCCGTGCCTTTGTGTAATTTGCCGCACTGGCACCAGTCTCAGCTCCCTTTTTTGAAGAAAAGAAAAAAAAAAAAAAGGGTTTCCAGCAGTCTTTCTTTCTTTTTTTGAGAAAGGGTTTCGCTGTGCAACTCGATGTTTGCCTTCAACTCACTATGGAGCCCGGGCTGCTTTGGATCTCCCGGCGATCTTTCTGCCTCAGCCTCCCGAGGGCTGGGATTACAGGCGTGCGCCACCGTGCCCCGCGCCTCCCTTCTGCAGGCCCTCGCAGGGCCGAGCACACGGCCTGGGCGGATCCCGCGTGTCTTCCCACGCGCAGGGCAGCGCACCCTGGGCTTGGGGTCCACGCACAGTCGTGGCCGGTCTGAGAGGAATTCTAAAAGCCTGTGGAGCACAAATTCCGAATCTGGGGGCGCTCCAACCTGCATCTTGGCTGTAATACCTGTTCCTTCCTGGCCCAGCAAGTGATCGGCAATGGCTTGCCTCAGTTTCTCGATCTGTAACTTGGGGATAACATCGGGAGGGTTCCGGGTAATAATGCAAACACTGTTCTGCAGCCGCCTAGGGGAGGTTTGCAGGCCGGGGAAACTGAGGCTCTGAGGGAAGGCGGCCGCCCACATCTCTCTGCGAAGGCAGAGCGGGACGCTGAGTCTCATGGACAGCACCCCTCTCCTCCAGCACGCACACTGGGGCGGCCCGCGTTGGGGACACACGGCTATTTTTACCTTGGTGGGCTCCAGACTGCCCACGTCCTGATGCGGGTGTTCGCCATGGCAACCAGTGACGTCATCAGCCCCCGCAGCCAATTGGAGGGGGCCGGAAGCCGCCAGGCGCTGGACGACCCGGCTGGGAGGGGGTGGAGGGTCTCGCCCCAGGGGAGGAGGGGAAGGGTTGGCGCGGGTTGCCACGCCACCCTCAGGCCTGACCCCAGCCACCCGCTGCTCAGAAAACCGAGCCCTTCAAAGGACTGGAGAAGAAAGATCTGCGTTCCAAGGCATCCCCCCACTCTGTCTGCTTGAATTCCTCTGGCGACAGGGTGCTCACTACCATTCAGGACAGGCAGCCATAGACCCCCGAGCCATCACCACCGCCACCAGTGTCTCAAATCAGCTTTCGGTCCCCTACATCAACGTGGGATCTTGTCCCAGCCCCACTCACCACCTGGCTGGCTAGAAAGGGAAGGATTTGAACCCAGATTCCCCGGCGGCCGCCACTGTGACCCAGCCCGGCCTCACACGGGTCTGACAGTCGCCTTCCCAGCCTGGCTGTCCCTGTGTGGCCCCTCAGTGCCCGGGGAAAGCCGGTTGCACCGCGTGTGGAACGGAGGGACCTACGCGCAAGCTCCGGCCGGGGCTGGGGCTGGGGGAGAGGCCTCTGCGCGGGGGCACAGGTTTTGGGGAGGAAAATAATCTTGCCCTCGCGCGGCCCTCCCTACCGGCTGTTCCCTGCGAAGCCCTGCCCACCCTGCTGGGGGGAGTGTACCCCAAGCTCCAGCCACATCTGAGAGCCCTCCAATTTGGAGGAGAACTGGGTGCGGGCACCTCACATTGGAGGGCTCCGGACAGACCCCAAGAGGGTTACCAGGCTTCCTGGAGCAGGGGGCATCAGAGGAGCCTGGCCGGCAGCGCTGAGTGTTGGTGAAGTGTGGGGGCCGGCTGGGGTCAGGGTGCGAAGCAGCCTGGGCTACCTCTGGAGGGCTTCCTGGAGGAGGAGGCAAAGTAGAACCAGGCTGTGGAGAAGCAGGGTGGCTCTGAGGAGTGGACCTTCTGGGGAGCCTTCCCAGCAGCAAGGGACATAAGCTCCACCCGGGCCTTGGGCACCTTTTCTATCCTGGCCATTTCCTGTTTGGGAATCTGGTGTTTTGAAATTCTGTCGTGTGTAAAGTAAAGGTTCAAGTGGAAAATGATGAAAATAATAAGACTATCTCATGGGTTGGTTGGTTTGCTTTGCTTTGGGTCAAGTTCTTTCTATGCAGTTCAGGCCAGGCTAGTCGGGACCTTGCTGTGATCCTCCTGCCTCAGCCTCCTCAGTACTGGTATTACAGGGGTGCACCACTACACCCAGTCCCAGATGACCCCTTGTTAACTGGTGCTTGATAATGTTACACAGGACACTGAGTTTAACCCAAGCTAGGCAGGAACAGTCCCCGCACCTCTGACCCATGGCTAAAGCAAACTGCTGCGGCTTGGGTCAGGGCTAAGACTCCTCCTGCAGGCAGCCACAGGCTCTGCTTAGCCGCAATCTCATTGGACAGGATCCCCATGCTATTGTCCGGATTGGCCAATCGCCACTTGTTTCAGTCCGCAAGATTTTTTGAATTGACTCTTTGACCTCCGCCAATGGTTGACCTCCAGGAAATCTGATTGGCTCTCATGAGCAGCCGCCACCCAATTGACTGGAATGATTTCCCTTAATGGGCCGGTGCGGGGGTGGGGTGGGGGGCGGCTCCCGCTGTCCAGAGAAGGGAGTCAGGATGGGGCTCGAGATTTCGCCCAAGGCGTTGACCTTGGTAAAACTGGGATCGCTTAGCATTCCTGCTTTCTGGCTTTCCAGTTGTTCTGTTCCCTCTCTGAGCCTCACTTGCCCCCTCTGAAAAATGCAACTAATAATAGCATCAACCACTCCGGCTGTGAGGCGAATAGAATTAAAAACACACCCAGCGCTGGGTCTGTTAATGGGAACACTGAGCATTGCTTTACTATTATTTTATAATTGTAATAATCTACTCCTACTTTGGCCTTTATTCCTATCTCCTTGACTCTCTGACCTCGGTTTTTTTTTGCCCCCTTCAGGCTCCACAGGAGTCGGGCCTGCAGATAAGAGTGTGTCCTCCCCCACTCTAGAACCTTCCATGGCTCCCCATTACTCTAAGCTTTCCACAGTCAGCACTGCCCCCAGCCAGCCACACTGGTTAACTCTGCACTAATAAGCACTACCTGTTTGCTCCCCGGGGAAATCACTTGGCTTGTGGCTCGTGCCTCTGGGCCTTTGCACGTGTCGTGCCCACGCAGGGATTCCTGCCCAGCAGCCCTTTGCCTCCCTTGCCCTCCCAGTGCTGGGTGGGTCTGTAGCGACGCCGGACCTCCCTGGGTTCAAATCTTGTCCCCTATGCCGTGAGGCCTGGACGGTGGTTTTACCCCTCTGAGCCTCAGTTTCTCTTCTGGTCATGTAGGACCTGTCATCTGGAATGTCCGCCCCCCCATGGAACACGGCCCATTTCCTGACGTCAGCAGCGCCCCCATTCTCCCGCCCGGAGGCGGCTTCTCTATTTTAAGAGGCTGAGGGCGGGGTTTGCATCTAACTGGGGCTCCAGGCAAGGCCGTCCTCCCCCTGCTCACCGGGGGTCCCTCTCCCCCCGCTGCGGCCCCTTCTCCCGCCTCTGACCTGAGCGCCCCCATTCTGCACCCCTCCTCACCGACCTGCCGCTCTGCGGCGCTCTACACAGCCCCCAAGTTCCAAGTCCTGCAGCTGGGGTCGGAGACTCTCCAGCCTCAGCCTCCGACACCCTCCCCAGCCGGCTGTCTCTTCTCCAGGCCTCGGCTTCCCTCTGCCTTTTCCGCGTCCACGAACACCCCTTACACCCTGTACCCCAACCCCAGCATCGCCAGGGTCAGCTGCCCGCCACCCGCTCCCGGCAGTGGGGCGGCGCGGTCACCAGCCGGGCACCCAGGGGCGCTCAGTGCGTGTGGGTCGGGAACGGGAAGGGAGCCAGGTCCTCGGCCTGCCAGCCTGGTGGCTTTTTGGGGTTCGGCCTAAGCCTGAGCAGAACAGCTGGATCTCAGCTCCCATTGTAGAGATGTTACAGATGGGGAAACTGAGGCTCGAGGAGGGTCATTAGTCCGGGGCGATTCTGACATAGGTCTCTGTTGCTCCCACACCCAGGTCTCCCCAAGAGGCCACTTCCACGACACAGACCCTGGGCAGGCAGAGGCCGGGAAAGGAGGCTCTGACGGGCCGGGAAACTGAGAAATGGGGTCCCCTGGTCTCCTCCGGTTGGCGCTCCCAGCGCCGAGCCTCAGTTTCCTGGCCGCATGGGCAGCCCCGGCCTCCTTGGTCCCCGGCCGCTGCAGTGGCGCCGGCGACGCGGGCAGGGTCCCCGCCGGCCCCTTACTATTCGACGCCCGTGGAACGGATCCGAACATATGGTGCGCGCGGGCGCAGGCTGCTGCGGACCCCGACAGGACAGGGTGCGGCGGGGGAACCCGCGCGCTCGCCTGCAGCCTCGGCTTCCCGGGTGTCGGTTGGGGACGCCCCCTCCCCGCGGCGGGGAGCGCCCTCGGGAGCACGGTGCAGAGGGCGCGACCTGAGCCCCGCCCCCTGCCTCAGTTTCCCCGTGCCTGCGGAGACCCCGGCCCGGCCCGGCTCTGGGAACCTTCAGCCCGCCGCGTCCGCCCCGCAGCCCGCCCGCGCGGGGGCCTCACCTGGAGCCCGCGGCGCCGCAGGAGGCTCGGCTCGTCCATGGCCCGCTGTCCGCGCCGGCCCCGCCTCCGGCCACGCCCCCGGCCCGCCCCCAGCCTGCCGGGCCCCGCCGCCGCGCGCCATTGGCCAGTCAGGTCATCTGATGCCGCCTGGCCCCGCCCCTCTCCACCGGCCCAGTGGGAAGGCCCCGCCCCCAGAGGAGAAGAGCTGGCCCCGCCCCTCCAGGCCCTGTCCATCCGCAGAGCGCAGAAGTAAACATTTCTTTGTTGTTGCTTTTTATGAGACAGGGTCCCGCAGTGTAGTCAGGCTGGCCTTGAACTCACTATGCAGCCTGGGCTGGCCTTCCGTTTACAGCGATCCTCCTGCCTCAGCCTCCCTCGGGTTTCGATCACAGGTGTGCGCCACCACACCCAGTAGAAGTAAACATCTTTGCAGTGAATCTTCCCCAAAGTAAGGCAGCATTCGTTACTCGTCCCCACTCGCGGGTTAGGAGACAGGCTCGCAAGGGTTCATGGGTGTCCAGAGCGCAAGGCCTGATCGCAGAGACACCGCCCAGGGGCAAAATTTAAGGGGGCGCCAAACTCAGCAGTCATGAGGACTGATACTGGCCATTCCGCTTGCTAGTCCCAGTCTGGAGCACACAATGTGTGCCTTGTTGGTGCGGAACTGGTGCAAACGCAGAACGCATCCTAGTTCCTCCCCCTCCGCCTCCTTCCCCCAGGTCCTGCTTCTCTCTCCTTTGTGAAAGGCTCTTTCTCTACTTCCTATTATCTGTCTTATTTTTCTCTTTATTTATACTTTCCAGCAAGGTGGTGCACACCAATAATCCCAGCACTCTGGGAAGCTGAGGCAGAAAGATCTCACCCAGCCTGGGTAATTTAGTGACTTAATGAGACTGTTTTAAAATTAAAAAAAATTTTTTAAACTTTGGAGCTGTAGCTCAATGAGGAGATCATGGGTGTATTCCCAGCACAGAGTACCAGAAAGGAAATAATGAAGTTACTCATGATGGGCAAAACATTGACTTCTTTTTGGAATTTTTGAGACAGGGTCTCACTCTGTAGTTCAGGCTGGCCTCCAGCTCTTGGTAATCCTCCTGCCTCAGCCTCCTGAGTGCTGGGAATACAGGCGTGCACTGCCACACTGGGCCCCAACTGTTTTAAGAGAATGAGATTATACCGATTTTTTGTGGCCAGCTTGAACAAATCGAAATGCAAGCTAACCAATAAATACTTCATTTCCCCACGCAATAATTTCAGTTGACATAACTGGGTCAGAGTGTGGCTCGGGGGTGAGCGATTGTCTGGCAAACGGGAGGCCCTAGATTCCATGTCAAATGCTGCAAAAACAAACAAATAACCAGGCATGGTGGTGCACACCTGTAATCCTAGCACTCAGGAGGCTGAGGCAGGAGGATCACCATGAGTTCAAGGCCATTCTGGGCTACATAGTGAGACTCCATCTAAAAAAAAAAAAGTAAAGAAAAAAAGAAATAAACGAACATAGCTCACATACTATGGAATTCACCTCGGAAAAATGTACAATCCAGTGGCTTTTAGCATAGCTACAGACCTGTGCGACCATTGCCAGTATATGAATCAAGGACATCTTTATTATCCCCAAAAGAAATCCCTGCTCCCACGAGCTGTCACTCTGCATGCCCCACACCCAGCTTCTGGGGCCTTTTGCTGTGGCTGTGTGGCCTTTTGTGACTACCTTTTTCCACTCGTTTATAAGATTCATCTGTATGGTAGCAAATATCAGAGTTTTGTTCCTGTTCATGACCAAGTAATATTTCACTGCGTGGACGAACCCTTTCTGTGTTGATGGTCACTTGAGTTTTCCTCCGCTCGGCTCCTCTGAAGAGAGCTGCCAGGAATGACTCTTGCCAGGCATACACGGTTTTGTGTGAATGAGTTTCAGTTCTCCTGGGGACGTACCTGGGAGTGGATTTTCTGGGCCATATGTTACCTCTGCGCTTTAAATTTGGGACAAGCTACCAGACTGTTTTCCAAAGCAACCGCCCAGTTAAACCTGCATTTCAACAAACAATGAATAATCTTTCCGTTTAAGCAGGTCTCCCACCATACTTGGGGCAAAGCTGTGCTAAAAAACGATGTGCTGAAACTCCGACGGAACCGGCTGCCCTGCCAGAAGGGAATTCGGTTGCAGCTTGACTCCTTCAGGCGGTCTCGGACCTCACATCCCACCGGGACCAGTTCTTGCACTCGGCTAATTCCGCGCGGAAGCTCAAGGGTTAACCCAGGTTAGGATGGAAGCGCGGGGCCCAGTGGGGTTTTTTGCCTATGTCAGCCTCTTGTGATTGGCTCAAGGTGGACATGTGATCCAGGCTTTCAGCCAATCAGAGCCTTGTTGAGATTTTGGCTGGCATCTTGGGAAAGGGATTCCCTGAACCCCAGGTGGGAGTCTGGGTAGGTGGGAGCTACCGGAGGGACCGCCAGCAGCAAGGTCGCAAGTATCCCTGCTCCACCTGGAGGAAGCCTGCTCAGCACTCTCTCCCTAATATCTTTGTGGGCAGCAGGGAGTGTTTGTTGATTGACTGACTGACTGACTGAAGATTTATCATGGTGAAGACCTATGTCCTTCGAATCCCTCTTTGGATTCTCTTTGGCTTTCAGAGTGTATTGATTGAATGAACAAATACATTTTTTTCTTGTGAATTACATACCTGTCTGTTAGTATTCCTTCACTGTGATAAAATACCAGAGATAATCCGTTTAAAAAGAAGAAAAGATTTATTAGGGCCCAGAGTTTCTGGGGTTTCAGCCCAGGGCTGCCTGACGGGCTGCTCTGGTCCGTCCTGGTGGGGAAGTCAGGGCAAAGCGGACAGAGCTGGGGTCCCAGGCCCTCAAGGCCACGCCCCCAATGACCTCACTTCCACCAGGCCCCACCTCTTAAAGGAGCCCGCACCTCGCTATAAAGTTCCCGGCTGGGAGCTCACCATCCAAACTCTCCTTATGTCTTCGTGAGGGGCAGGCAGTGTGGTCGATGATCGAGTTTTTTCTTGACACTCTTCTGTGTATTCTTCAAAAACCCTCAAATGATCTAGCCATTAGAACGTCCTGATTGAACAAGAAAAATCTTATTGATGAATGATGCCTATGAGTGTGTTTGGTAAGTGAATGAAGTGATCTTCTTGCCAACTCCTACCCATCCTTCAAAGCCCTCTGTAGATGACCCTTTGGCCATGTGGAGGGAAGCCTGGCCTTCACTGAGTTTACCTTAAGGTCACTGTCCCTGAGAAGAAGGCAGAAACTGAGGGGGTGGGGACGTTCTGCGGTTCCTCCAGTCAGGATTTCCGGGCCCCTGTGACTTGTTCCTTCCTGCTTGCCCTCCCCCCAGCCTCTGAAAGTGGGGCAGATCTGGGAGTTTAATTCAACTAAGTCGGGAGGGCCAAGAAAAAAGCCTGAGTTGGCCGCAGAAGGGTGGGGGGCAGGGTGCTGCAGCCTGTAGCTTGGGTCCTGCCCCCCTGGCCAGCTCCTTCTGCCCCAAAGGTGCCCTCTGGGAACCGAGCTGGGGGGCAGGGAGCCCTCCAGCCTCCCCCGCCCCATCCCTGCCTGATTCTTAAGGTCCAGGCCCGGCTCCACCTTCTCCAGGGCTGCTCTGACTTTGGGGTACAGGAGGGAGATGCCAGGAGGGCAGAAGCCACAGAGAGGGGGCGCCCACAGCGGTGACTATCGCCCTGGCTGGCAGGTGGACCACAGTCACCAGGTGTGGAGTCACTCTTCATCCCATGGTGCAGAAGGGGAAACTGAGGCTGGGGCGATCTCACCTTGGTCGATGTAGCCTCCGGGCATCATTCCAAAGGCTCAGAGCTCAGCCCCTCTGGGGCTGCTGGGACCCATCTTTTCCCCTCTGGTTGGAGCCTCAGGTGGCCTGGCCAGCACCTCTGGACTCAGTTTCCCCATCCGTGAAATGGGCCTGGGGATGGCGTCTCCCGGAATGGGGCCGGGTCTCAGGAAGAGAAAGAAAGGACACAGGTTTGGTGTGAGCGCCAACTATCTCCTCCATCTTTCTATTTACTTTAAAATGGGGTCTCCCTAAGTTGCTCAGGCTGGCCTCGAGTTTGATATCCTCCTGCCTCAGCCTCCTGAGTGACTGGGGTGGCAGGCGCCCTGCTGCTCCCATCTGCCTCTGTTTCTCTCTGTCCCTGTCTCTCGGGCTCCCTTTGCCCCCACCCGTCTCTCCAGCCCCGTCCCGCACCCGCTGTGCCAGGAGCAGGACAGTGTCCCTTTGTCCTGCAGGCGCTGACCTCATGGCCTCAGGCGCCTGGCCCTGGCCAGTGCAGCTGCCCCTGCGTCCAGACTCTGCAGAGGAAAGGCCCCCCATGCCTGCCCCTGCCCGCCTGGGCCTCAGTTTCCCCAGATCTCCTGCCCCAGAAAGGAGCCTCACCCCCTTCTCAGTGCCCTGGGACTCTGGGAACATTTTGGGAAACACACACTCCAAGATTCACCTTTTTTCAAAACTTTAGTTGTTAATTGATTTTGAGGTACTGGGGATGGAGCTTCGGGCACTGAGCTACCTCTCCGAGCCCCTCTTTTACTTTTTATTTTGAGACAGAGTCTTGTTTATTTGCTGAACTGCCCAGGCTGGGCTCAACCTTGGCATCCTCCCGCCTCAGCCTCCCCAGTGCTGGGGTGACAGGCGTGTACCATCAGCACCACACCTCCGCCGCTGGTCACACTGCTCAGGAACCTTCTGGAGCCTCGGGGACCCGTGTCAGACACCGGGGGCCCAGCAGCAAGGCGACCTCAGGCCGGCACGGATCGCGTGTCCCCAGCGACACCCGGCCCAGGCCCCTGGAGCCGCCCCGCGGTGGCTTCGCCTTTGCGGGCAGCTGGCTTCCTGGCCGCCGTTTTCGCTTTGACGTCCTCCGAGGGAGGGGATGTGACACTTTTTTTTTCTTGGTCTTTTTTCTTGCTCAGCTTCAACGTGTTCCGGGAAGGGGCCGGGGCCCCGGGGACAAGGCTGCGCGTGGCCCTGATGGGGCGGCTGGTGGCCCGGCTGTGCCTCCTCCTCCTCCTCCCGCTGTCCCGGCAGAGTGGTGAGTCCCCGCGCCGTCCCCGCACCGTGCTGGCTGTGGTGCGGCAGGGCCGGGCTGGGGGCTGGGACCCCTCTGAGCGCCTCAGGGCTCTGAGGGCGCAGAACGCGGGCGAGGCCAGGGAGAGAGCTGAACCCTCTCGGGAAGCTGCAGACTGAATTTAGGGCACCGCTCTGTCCCGCTGGTGGCCCAGGACTCCACCCAGAGCGTGGTGTCATAGCATGGATGGGTGGGTGGGTGGATGGACAGATGGATGGGTGGGTGGATGGGTGGATGGGTGGGTGGGTGGGTGGATGGATGGGTGGATGGATGGGTGGATGGATGGATGGGTGGATGGGTGGATGGGTGGATGGGTGGATGGGTGGATGAATGGATGGATGTATGGATGGATAGATGGGTGAGGGGTGGGTGAATGGATGGATGGCGGTCCTATTTCAGGGCTCAGACTCGGTCACCCCCCTCCTTTCTAGTCTTCGT
>RJWM01029924.1:0-23986 GCA_004363535.1 Dasyprocta punctata | reverse complement strand
TTTCAATTCTATTCTTTTTCCTCCACCACCCAGATTCATTTATTTATAAGATGTTATAAAGTTAATCATCATATATGCAGGTTGAAAACCAAACATATACACCAAAGAACATAAAACATGTGAGACACTTGTTTCAAGTCAAGGTACATTTTTGGATACAGTGTCTGTGCTGGATTGCAATACCTTTTGTTTTCTTTCTCTTTTTTTCCAGAGAGTGAGAGTGTTTCATATAAGAGAAACCATGCCATGTTCAATCTTGTGTGTCTGAGTTGCTTCACTTAACATTAAGCATACATTTGCCTATAAATGACTCAAGTTTATCCTCTTTTATTGCAGAGTAGTACTCCAATGTGCATAAATATCACATTTTTTAATCCATTCTTCTATTGATAGACATATATGCTGTTTCCAGCATAATTTGTAATAATTTAGTTATTGCAAATTGCCCTGCTGTAAATACTGGTAGGCATACATCACTGTGGTATCTTTAACTTCTTTGAGAAGTTGCCTAGAAGGAAAATAGCTTAGTCAAATGAAATTTCTACTTTACGTTTTCTGAGGAATTTCCATACTGATTTCCATACTGGCTGTATCTGTTTACAAACCCACAAACAATGGAGAAGGGTTCCTTTTTCCCCCAAAGTGTCCCTAGCATTTGTTATTCATTGATTTCTTGGTAATAGCCATTTTTTCTAGAATGTTATGGAATCTCAGTGTTGTTTTAACTGGCATTTCTCAAATGGTCAGTGATGTTGAAAAAATTTTTATGTATATATTGGCCATTTATATTTCTTCATCTGAGATGTGTCTATTCATCTCTTCATCTCATATGCTCATGTTTTAATTGGGTGTTTAAATCTGGGGAATCTCATTTTTTGGGTTCCTTATGTATTCCACATGTTAGCTTTTTTTTTTTTTTTTTTTTAAGACAGGGTCTCGCTATGTGGTTCAGGATGGCCTTGAGCTCATTTTGTATCCCAGGATGGTCTTAAACTTCCAACAATCCTCCTGGTTCAGCGTATTAGTCTTTTGAGAAGTAACTGGCAAAATATTTTTCCCATTCCATAGGTCGTTTCTTCACCCTGTTAGTGGTTTCCTTTGTTGTGCAGAAGCTTTTTATTTGATATGATTCTGTTTGTTGATTTTTGGTTTTATTTATTGTACAACTGGGGTTTTGTTCAGAAATTCTTTCCCTACCATATGTATGCGCGAGTTTTACCTCTTTTGTCTTCCAGCAGATTAAGTGTCTCTGTTCTAATGTTTAGACATCCATTTTTATTTTAGTTAGGGAATGGTAAGAGATATGAGTCTAAGTTCAATCTTCAGCATGTAGATAACCAATTTTCCCAGCACCCTTGTTAAAAAGACTGTCTTTTCTCCAATAAAGGAATTTGACCCCTTTGTTAAAAATAACATATCTGGGTGTTCCTAGAGTTATATCTGTATCTTCTATTCTGTTACACTGATCTATGAGTCTAGTTTTTTGTTTTTGTTTTTTAGGTTTTTTTTTTTTCGATGCCATGTTGTTTTTATCACTGTAGCTTTGAGGTACAACTTGAAGTCTGGGATTGGGATGTCCCCTACCTTGCCTTTGTTCCTCAGAATTGCTTTAGTTATTCTAGATCTCTTCCAGTTCCATATGAATTTTAGGATTGCTTTATCCAGTTCAGTAAGAAATGTTATTGGTATTTTTATTGGAATTTCTTTTATGGAAGTGTGGCCATTCTGACTACATTTGTTCTGCCTATCCAGAAATAGGAAATATCTTTTCATTTTCTGATAAACTCTTCAATCTCCTTCTTTAAGTACTATAGTTTTTATTATAGAGGTCTTTCACTTTCTTGATTAGGTTAATTTCTAAGTATTTCCACTGTAAAGGGTATTGTTTCCTTACTTTCTCTCTTGGTGAGTTTGTTATTGATGTACAGGAATGCTATTGATTTTGAGTGTTGATTGTGTATCCTGCTTCCCTGCCAAATTATGATATTAGTTCTGGGAGTCTTTGCATGGGGTTTTTTGGGTTTTCTATGTGAAGGATTTTGGAATCAGCAAATAATAATAATTTAACTTCCTCCTTTCCTATCCATATCCTTTTTATTTCTTTCTCTTGTCTTATTGCTCTAGCTAATGTTTTAAGAACTATATTAAACAAAAACAGTGATAGCAGATATTCTTGTCTTGTTCCTGATTTTAGAGGGAAAGTTTCCAGCTTCTCTCCATTTGTATGCTATTGGCAGTTTTTTGTCATAGATGGCTTTTATTATGTTGAGATAAAGACCTTACATTCCTGTTTTCTTCAATGTATTTTATTTATCATGCATGTATGCTGAATCTTGTCGAATACTTTTTCTGCATCTATTGAGATGATCATGTGATTTTTGCCTTTGATTCTGTTTATGTGGTGTAATAATTTATTGACTTGCATATGTTGAAACATCCCTGCATCCATGTATCCCACTTGGTCATGATGTGTGACCTTTTTGATGATTTGCTGCATTATTTTTGCCAGTATCTTGAGGATTTTTGCACCTTTGTTCATTGAAAAGATTGGCCTATGGTTCTCTTTTTTGGTTGGATTCTTTTCTAGTTTTCACATCAAGACAATGCTTGATTCCAGGAATGACTTTGGGAGTACTGCTTCCCTTTCAATTTCATTAAAGAACTTGAGGTGTACTGGCATTAGACCTTCTCTAAAGTTCTTTTAGAATTTGGCACTGAATCCATCAGGACGTGGGTTTCTCTTTCTTGGTACGGTTTTTATTACTTGTTCAATTTTACTGACTGATATTGGCTTATTCAGGATTTTTATACCTTCTTGGATCAACTTTGGTAGACCATATGCATCTAGTAATTTATCTATTGCCTCTGAATTTTCCTTTGCATAATATACAGGTGTTCAAAGTAGTTACCAATAAGCTTCTGGATTTTAGCATAATCCATTGTGATTTCATCTTTTTCATTTCTAATTGCATGGATTTGGGTCTTTTCATTCCTTATTTTGGTAAGATTAGATAAGGGTTTATCTATTTTGTTTAATCTTTCAAGTAACCAACTCTGTAATTCATTGATTCTTTGCATTATGTAAGTCTCAATTTCACTAATTGCTGCCCTAATTTTTATAACTTCCTTCCTATTATCTTTGGGTTTGGATCGTTCTTATTTTTCTAGGACCTTGAGGTGCATCTTTAGGTTATTCACTTGAGTTCATTCTGTTTTTCTGATGTTGGAATTTACTGCTGTGTACTCCATTCCTAGAACTGCTTTCATAGCGTCCTATAGGTTCTGGTATGTTGTACTGACATTATTATTTAACTGTAGAAACTGCCTCATTTCTTCTTTAATTTGTTCTGTGATCCATTGATTACCCAAGAAGATAATGTTTAATTTCCATGTTTTTGCATAGTTCATGTGGCTTCTTTTCCATTGATTTCTAGCTTTGTTGCACTAAGATTTCATAGTATGCACAGGCTAATTTTGGTTCTTTTGCATTTACTAACTCAAATTTTATTTGCTTTTATATAGTCTATTCTTGAGAAAGTCCCATGTGCTGCTGAGAAAAACATGTATTTTGTTGTTGAACTGAACACCCTATAGACTCTATTAAGTCTATTTGTTTCTGAAGGTTTGGTTCAACTCTGATATTTCTTTCTTGAATTTTTGTCTAGTTTATCTATTTTAAACAGTGCAATATGGAGGTTCCCCATTAGAATTGTGTTGGCGTTTATCTGACTTTTTATATCATTTTTATATTTGTTTTATGAAGTTGGGTGTGCTAGTATTTGGTGTACATACATTTGTAATTGTGAGGTCTTCCTGTTGAATTTTTCCCTTAACTAATGCATAGTGACCTTTGTCTCTTCTGATCAATTTTAGCTTGAAATTCACTTTGTCTGCAATCAAGATGGCAACTCCTGCTTTTCTGTGGTTTCCTGTTTCATGGAATATAGTTTTCCATCCTTTGATTTTTAACCTGTGACTATCTTTTAGAATTAAATGTGTTTCTCGTATGTTGCATATTGTTAGGTTTTCTTTCCTCATCCATTCTGCCAATCTGTCTCTTTTGATTGGGAAATTCAGACCATTCGTATTGAGAGTTATTACCAAGAAGATCAACTTATTCCTGTCATTGCATTATTTTCTTGTTGATGATTTCCTCATTTTGCACATTTTGCTTAGCTGCTCATCCCACCAGGTATATTAATTCTTTTTTGACTTAACAACATTGTTGGCTTTATTGTCTCTTTCTAGGATCTCCTTGAGAAATTTTTGTAATGTCCATTTCAAGGTCATGAATTTCTGGAGATGCTCCTTCTCATGGAAATATCTTATTTCTCCATCAATTTTAAAGGAAACTTTTGCAGCATACATTACTCAGGGCTGGAAGTTGTTATCTTTTAGGGCTTGAGACACTTCACTCCATCCTTTCCTGGGCTTTAAGGTTTGTGTAGAGAAGTCTGCTGTGATTCTAATGGGTTTACCTTTGTGTGTGACTCACTGCCTGTCTTTAACAGCTTTTTAGATTTTGTCCCTGTGATAGACTTCTGAAATTTTGTGTATATTGTGGACGTGGGTATTTGATGTTCTATATGTGTCACCTGTCTGTATGTTTCTTTCTTTCCCTATATTTGGAGAGTTTTCTGTCATTTCTGCAAAGAGGTTTTTTTTTAATGTCATTGGTGTCTTCTGATTTTTTTATTTATTCCAATTATCCTTAGATTTGTCTTCTCTGCACTATGTAGAAGTAGTTGTATGAATTTTTCATTTTCTCTTGCTGTTTTTAAGGTGTCTTTGAGTAGTTGGTCTTTGGAGGCATCATTGCCTTCTACTTTGGAAATTCTGTCTTCACACTGGTCTGCCTTGCTACCTGTTCTTTCAGTATGATTTTTAATCTCCTGGATTTCTGATTGAAACCTTCACATGAACTCTAATTCTTTAGTAAGCTGGTGATTCCTGTTTTGTATCATTTTGTTTAACTCATCTAGCTTTCTATTAGTGTCTCCTGAGAGGTCTTGCATCTTTCTGGTTATTAGCTCCATTATGTGTTTAGTTATATCTTCAGTAACCCAGGTGAGTATCTCTTTGAGTTGTTTTCTAAACTGCAAAGCTTTGTGGTTATATTATTAAAGATTTGGGATCTGGAAATAGGGGACACAAAAGGAAAACTTTGAAACCTTAAACTCTATAATATGAGAAAAAGGAGAGAGAAGTAATACAAAGATCTTACTGGGGAGTAGATTATCTATAAAATATACTTTTGAGTAATTTAGGTGTGTGGCTTATATTATTCTGCCCTTTGATTCCATCCTGGACTGGTTTGAGGGAAGTTGGGGTTTGGGGGAGGCATTGTGTTGCCTTTTCTTCCCATGATTCTATTAATTTATTTTTTTGGCTTTGTGTCAATGTGTGTGGATGCTTATCCTCTAAAGACTTTATTAACTGGGTATGGTGATGCGCACTTGTGATCCCATCACTTGGGAGGTCAAAGCTGGAGGATCACCAGGAGTTTGAGGCCAGACTGGGCTACATAGCAAGATCCTGTCTCAAAAAAAAAAAAAAATACTCCGTGCTGCTAGTACAGAGGTTTCTTTAGTTGCTTTTTTTGTGATGTACTTTGGGTGCAGCTAGCTGTAAACCTTTGCCACAGCCCCAAGATTTAACCATCTTGGTTATTTTAGAAAAAGAGGATGCAGTGAAATTAGTCCATCAACCAAATTCTCTGTAAATGTATGCTAATATTATTGATGTCACAAAGCCAATCTGAGCATTGGCTTACAGAGAAATGGACTATTATGTGACCCTGTTAATATCAAGTGAAACAGGCACAGTAGTACTGTCTGAGGCAAATCAGATATCAACAGACTGTAAGAAACAGTTATATACCACCCTTATTTCTAGAGAAAAAAACCGTGCATTATGTTGTAAACATGAAGGCAACCCATGTATTGACTTACAGCTAATATGTACTAAATGCAGTGTCTATATCTCTGCTAGTGGTAGAAAAGAAGTCAACAGTAATTTCACAGAGTTAACTACAAAAGTATTAGCAAAGCTTTGTGGTTATATTATTAAAGATTTGGGATCTGGAAATAGGGGACACAAAAGGAAAAGTTTGAAACCTTAAACTCTGTGATATGAGAAAAAGGAGAGAGAAGTAATACTAAGATCTTACTGGGGAGTAGAAGATTATCTATAGAATTAGATAAAAGTACGACAAACAAACTAGCAAGATATAGAAAAGAAAATAGGGAGGAAAAAGAAAGAAATTATACAAAGAGTAAAAACAAGAGAGAATTAAAGGGAGAAAATTTAAAAGGGAGAAGAAGAAAAAATAGATAAATAAAAGAAGAAAGAGATTAGAAGCAAAGTTGAAGGACAAAGGAAGATTATTCAAGCCCCAGGAAACTGATAAAGAAAACAGGAGGGAAGGAAACAAGACCAAAAGCAAGAAACAAGAACAAAACAAAACCAAAAAGTGATGTTAATACTCACAAAAAATCAAAGAAGGAGGAGGAAGAGGAAGGGAGAGGAGGAAGAGGAGAAAGAGAAAAAGGAGGAGGAGGAGAAGGAGAAGAAGAGTAATTTCTCTGTGATTTCAAGCCTGTGGTTATCTTCTGGGGTCTACACTTGTGTGTCAGTATCCAATTCAATGTATGACTCTGCTCTTGTTGGAAGAAAAAAGAGGCAATCAGAGCACAGATCTGTGCTGGATAATAACCAGAAACCCAGCAGCAGGTTTAGAGCAGGGTACCAATTCTGTGACTTTCAAACCCACAGAAATTCATACCAAACTAGCTTCTGGCTGGGGAGTAAAGCTTGAGTCATTTGGTTTATAACATTTTGGGCCCCTCTTGCTGGCCTCCCCATGGCTCCCTGACCATGGACGTCTCATACGTTTATCCTTCACCCAGTCACTGTGGGAGTGTGACACTGGGAGTCCTGAGATGAAGCCAACCCATGGCTGCTCTGAGTCCCAGCTTCATTGGCCCCTTGCTAAAATACCATCTGACCAAGCACTCTCTTCAGGGAATATGGCAGACACTTGGAACAGAGTTACTGACCTGCTGTTGTAGTGTACAGCATCCACTGCTCCATTCCTTTGATGTTTCTTCCTGGAGACCTCTGGAGCCACCTGCTCTCCTCTGTCAGTGTAGATTCAGTCTTCCTTCATCACAAGCACAAGCCTGGAGCTGGGAGAAAGTGAGGGTTGTCCGTTCCATTTTCTGATTTGTGGTCTGTCTCTTCAATTTCTCTGTAGTCTACAATTTTCCCCTCAGGTCCTTCCTGGATCAAAGGGATCCACCACCCTCCTGCCTTTTTCCCCACATTGTTATTTTCCAGTCTGGATTATGAATCTTGGAGAGATTGATGGGCTGTTGCTTATTGTTCCACCATCTTCCTGAAAGTCTAGATTATTTTTCAACATATTGATTTCATTTCCTTTGGTAGGAACCAGGGGTAGGATTGCTGAATTATACACCATTTTTAGTGCTAAAGAAATACTAATTTTAGTATTAGAGAAATTGTCATACCGTTTTCCATAATGATTGCACTAATTTTTAGTCCACCAACAGAATATAAGACAGATACACTTTTAATAGGAAAGTATAGTTTTCCCAGAAGGAAAAACTTAATTATCAGTTTCACTCACAATGGAAAGATAACTATTTCCCACTACCAATGTAGCAGCAGAATTACACTAAAATATTATTAGTTTGATTTCAAATGCAAAAAAGATAATAAATCATACTGTGTCTTAGTTTCCATTATTTGTTCACAAATAATTATTAAACTCTTCCTCTATGCCATGTGCAAGTTCCACATTTTTGGGAACTACTCACAAAGTAAAGTCACTGTCTTCAGGATACTGCTTATATTTTAGTGGAAGAAACAGATTAAAAGCCAATAAATATATAGCATAAAATCTAATGATAAAAAAAATAAAAACATGGTAAAGGAATGAATGATGGCAGAAAGGTAAATAATGCTATTCTGTTTAAAAATAAAAAGGGACTTGGTTGTTTTGGCTTTTTGTTTTTGTCATGAGTCTAACCAAAGTCACTCAGTGCAAACTTTTCAGAATTTAGTTTTACTAACCTCACAATGTCCTGCTATATAGAACCACCAAAGTCTTGGTTATTTAGCCATGCCATATGGAGCCAACCAAATTTTACAAGTTACCCAGTCCTTATTCTAAAGCAGCTTGGAGAGTCAAGAAGAAAGATGAAAGGATCAAATACACCCCATGAGTTTCAACAGCTCTCGCCAAACATATTCCTGACTCTGATTTTACCCTAGCTTCTTATTTCTCCATCACCATCATTCACCTAAAGAATGAAGGGTTGTATACAGATACAAAATAAAGGTGGAAAAGCAAAAGTACAAAGTCATATGTCCTACTGCTTTGTCTTATCTGCTTACAATATACAGCTTATGTATTGATTTATTTATATTTGTACAAGATATCCCATGATACGCTTTACGATTTCACGCTTTCCTGATACGAAACCTTAATATATGGAAACATAACTCAGCAGCTTTCTTTTCCCCTAAAGATCCCCTGGGAAAAATATTAGATTCCAAGCATTGTGTTGTTTATATCTCTATTTATCAGAGGTACTTACAAACTGCAATATCATCTCTACTCTTTCCTTGTTATTTCTTATTAACATGGATAGAAATCCACCATACTACACACATCTTCAGCTAAGGAACAAATAACCCCAGAGGGCAGAAAGCCTTTGGTTTTACTTGTG
The DNA here is from genome assembly GCA_004363535.1 of Dasyprocta punctata. Classification (NCBI taxonomy): domain Eukaryota; kingdom Metazoa; phylum Chordata; class Mammalia; order Rodentia; family Dasyproctidae; genus Dasyprocta; species Dasyprocta punctata. The sequence goes on along the minus strand of RJWM01029924.1, from coordinate 15,233 downwards.
TCTAATTTGACTTAGATAGAATCGTGCCCCTTCCCACTATAACATTTTAATAAACATTTACATATTACCACTCTTCCAAGACTCAGCTGATACAACTTTGTCTTGTAGCTAATTATATCTCAAGACAATCCCACTTCTCGGATACTCTGTCAGATGGAAATGTCACATTCTGATGTTCACATGGGTTCAGAGCTCCTCCTCGTGGATGATATGTGTAAATGCTGCTTCCTAACGACCCATGCATCATATGAAAATATTCTAAGTGGTTCCTTTATGAAGAGGTTTTCAGACTTGAGAAACAGTGTAAAACTGACATTCTTGCTTGGGGAATGAATTGCATTGGCTAAATAAGTATTCATTAATGTAGTATTTAATTTTGGATTAGATCCTTAGTTCACTGTCCTGATGCATCATTGTTCAATGAATAATCTTTTCCTTATATGTTACCATATTGGAGGTTGTGCGATTCTGAAACACAGGGAATCATATAACGCTCTGCTATCATTCCTATTCTGAAAGGATTTGCTTTCTTGATCTACAACGCTTTTTCCATAACAAGTAAGACAGCATGTTATGGTTTAGATCTAAAATGTCCTCCAAAGTTTCACGTATCTAGAAGTGAAGCTTTTGGAAGGTGACGGATCAAGGGGGTGCTATACACACCAGTGAGTTAATCCGCTGATGAGTTCACAGCAAGTGTGCTGTCAGGAGGTGCAGCCTGGTTGAAGTTTGGTCGTTGGGGGCCTGATCTGGAAGGGCATATTCTTGTCCCTAGCTCCTTCCTTCTCTCTCTGCTTCTTGGGGACTATGGGTTGACTAACTTTCCTCTGCCAGGCCTTCCCTCCATGCTATTTCTGCCTTGCAGTCAGTCATTCATGGGCTGAACCCCAGCCATCCATGGGCTAAACCTCTGAAAACTGAGCCAAATAATCCTCTCCTCTTTTAAATTGCAGGTGTCAAGTACTTTTCCAGTGACTAAGACACAACTGTATGTGACCATCTTCAAAGGAATATCATCCATACAAATGCTCAGGAACTCACTCATGAAGTCCCTGCACTGAGGGTTTAGTGTGCTGCAGTCTTCTTCCTAAAATTCTTAAATTTTATCTTTGAATTTTTATTTCATAAGCAACTGAGTGTGGGCTGGAGGCACTAAAGCCTTGATTATTGGTGGATGATATGTGCAAATGCTGCTTCCTAAACTGATCCATTAATCGTATGAAAATATTCTAAGTGGTACCTTTATGAAAAGTTTCAGGAGAAGTGGTTTTGCCTCCTGCAGCCTCCATGGGACCAGTTTTCAGCTACCCAATTCCAAACTCTGGGGTACTAGGGTTCCACCAAACCTCCTATCCTCACCACCACCTAGCTACATGCACAGGGTCATAAATGCCTGTCTAAGACAGCGGCAGATCCATGCCCTTTCTATGCTGCACCTCTACAGCATAAGCAGGGAGATGGTGGAGTCAAGGAAATCATTCAACCCTGATCCAGGTACCATGTGCATCACAGAGTAGAGGCTGTAACCCCTTGAGGCTGAGTGTGGTGGCACAGGCCTGTAATCACAGCGCTCAGGAGGCTGAGCAGGAGGATTGACACAAGTTTGAGACCACCCTTGACTACACAGTGAGTTCAAGCCAGCCTGGACTACACAGCAAGGCCCCATCTCACAAAAAAGAAAAAAAAGAGAATTCAACATGGCTGAAGAGAGAAGAAGCCTCATTCAGACCTACTCAGAGAAATTCAGCTAAAACACAGGTAATTGGAAGAAAGGGGAGAGACATACACCCTGAAACTAAAATCAGTCTGACATAAGAGACTAATATATCAAGCCAAATACACATTTAAAAATTTAATAAAATGGCCAGCCAGCCCACCTGGGTGCTGGCGGGTCTCCAGATCAGGACAACTGCCTACCCACCATACTTGGAATCTTAGAAGAACAAAAAAAAAGGGGGGAGATATAGTAAAATAATGTGTCTAAATCAAACCATAAAAAATAATCTTGGGATACGAGGTCGCCTGCCTCTTCTGCCTCCCTCCAAATAGAAGACACTACTGTCCAGCAGTAAATTCTACCAACACGAACTGCTCCCTCTCTCCCAACAATCAGCCAGTTTTCCTTTTTTTCTTTCCTTTATTTTTTCTTTTCTTTTCCTTTTCTTTTTTCTTCTTTTCTCATTCCTTTTGTGCACTAGCGCTAACTGGAACCACCAGGAACAAGATTAAAGTCTGGACGGGTGAGTAATAAACGGAACAGCTAACCCCACCCCATGACCTGTGGTTAGAGAGGCGCTGAGACTCAGACTTGCACTTCAGAACTGTGCAGCTCCAGGTTGTACCCACAGGAAACATCCCCATGTCACCTCAGGAGTTACCAGCTACAGCACAGGAGGGTGATACAATGGCAATTTGTAAAGCAATGAACAGGAAGTTAGCACCCCACCTTGGGAGAGCAGTAACAATTGGGACTGAGCAGCCTTGGACAGCACCTGCAGGAGCAGAAAGTCAGACCATATCACAGCATCCCACCCCACCCTGAAACAAATGACCTGAGAGGACAGAGACCTGCCAGTGGAAGAGGAACAGAGAAGGTTGAGCAAGGACCAGGTAGAGCCAAAGGTGCATGGGACTAGGAATAGCCCCGTCTCTGTCTGAAAATAGCACAGCAACTGGGAGAGAGATGAAGCCAAGAGAAACAGGTTAAGGAGTGGGAGATTGCTAAGGGACATACAGAGAGTACTGACTGAAGACTCTGGCCCCAACCCCCAAATCTGGAAGCCAAGATCAGCCTCAAATCCAGCACATACTCTGCTAGAGGCTTGGTCATTTCTTTTTAACGGGAATGAGTCTTTTTTAAGTAACTTTTAATATCAGAAAAATACAACTGTTATAATTCTCTTTACAGCAAATATATATCACTGCTTTGACCATCTTAAGTTATAGGCCCTTTATCATAAAATATATGGTTTTAAACTTTACTCAAATTGAATTTATAATCCCAATGACTTCCCTACATATACATAACAAAAGACTGTAGTAAAATTAGCAAACACTAAACTATACTGATAATTTAACATTCTTAGTTTGTGGTTTTTAGAAACAGTACGCACACCTAACGTATGTTGATTCCTTGGCTTATTAGTTGCAGTGTACAGTGCAACAAAATACAAGATATATGTTTGGTGAACATTCATTCATATCTACAAGACAGCAGCTAGGGATTATGTTTCAGTGCTGACATTTAACTATCCTACAAGCAATAGGCATTACATCATAATATGCCATCAAGGCAATTTTTTATACTGAAAAAATCAAAATAAAAACCATTACTTGTAAACTTTTATATGAAATGCAATTCTTCAAGTGAAAATGAAAAATAAAATTTGTCTATTTACTATTGAATACACATAGGATTTCAATTTTCATTATACTGAGAAAAAAAGCTCTTTTGTTTTGGGAAAATAACGCTTCAAAAAATAATTAGTAGAAAAATCCACCAGTATAATGTTTTGTCCTTTCAATTCCAAGGCTTTGGACTCTCAAGGAACACCAGAGGAATTTTTTTTTTTTTTACTGGTTTGTAATTTGATTCCCATTCACATTCATTTTCCTTTTACATGTATCTTTGTTCTTATCTATTCATCTTCTTTCCCCCTTTCCTCAATCTACCTCCCTAGACTTAATCATATTTTCATATGAGTGAAGAGTCTCTCTAATTTTTCTGGTCAACTTTCATAATCCCTTGCTTACTCCTTCATTCTTTCTCTTCTGCCCTCTTCTCTAGTTTCCCAAAGCTTGTATGATCATCCTTCATCCACCAGCCTTGCTTAAACTTTATTTATTTTCATTTATCTCTCTTCTATCCTCTATCCTTCTTAAATTTGCCCATCACAGGGTAAACGATTCCACCAAGGGGAAATAATTTGCATACAAGCTCCTAATTTATTATTGGTTCTGTTACATAATGATACATTTTGCTTCTATGGTTAAAGGTACATAATTAATACCACACTTCGTCAGTTTCTAAACTGTGCTTCATTCTGCTGTCATTGCTAATTGTACCACTTTAGCTAAGATGTCATATCTGTTTGAATCAGTTGTTCTCACTTCTGTAACAATTCTGGGAACTTACTCAGCAAATCTAGAGTAGAGATAGACAAAAAAATAAATGATGATAAGAAGAGGATGGAAACCATGAATGGTCAATATAGGCAACAAATAGAATACATGAAATAAATTCAAACAGAAATGCAGGAATTTAAAAATTCCACTGAAAGCCAGCAAAACCATTTGAACAAAACTGAAGACAGACTTTCAGACCTTAAAGACAGGATCATGGCTAGCGATCATGAAAGGAAAAGTCTCTTGAAAATGAAAAAAGATCAGGAAATAATGATTCAACAACTGGAAGATTACACAAAGAAAAATAATATAAGAATAAATGGTGTTAATGAAAAAGCAGGGGCCAACACAAATGACATTTTAAAAAAACTATTTGTACAACTAATAGAAAATTTCCCAAGCATGGGAAAAGAATCTAACATGCAGGTAAGTAAAGCATATAGAACTCCAATTAGCCACAACCAAAATAAATCTACACCCAGGCATATAATAATCGAGATCACAGAAATTCACCACAACAACACACTATGAATTATGAAAACTGAATCAAGAAGATATAAAAATTTTAAATAACCCAATATCAGTTAATGAAATTGAAAATGCAATTAAAAACTTACCATCAAAGAAAAGCCCAGGTCCTGAAGGATTCATGGCTGAATTCCATAAGAAATTTAGAGAAGAATGAAATTGGAAGGGAAGGAATTCTCCCTAACTCATTCCTGGAGGCAAGTATTAACCTGATAACAAACAGAAAGAACCAACCAAAGGAGAGAACTACAAACCAATCTCTCTAAAGAGCATAGATGCAAAGGCCCTCAATAAAATATTAGCAAATAGAATGCAGCAAATCATTCAGAAGGTTATAAAACATGACCAAGTAGAATTCATCCCAGGAATGCAGGGATGGTTCAACATATGCAAATGGATAAACATCATGCACCAGATCAACAGAGACAAAGACAAAAATCACATGGTCATTTCAATAGTGTAGAAAAATCTTATGACAAAGTCCAACACTCATTCATGATAAAAATGACTTGCAGAAAATAAGAATAGATGGTCTTTAGCTCAATCTGATAAATGCTATCTAAAACAAAACAACAGCCAACATCATACTAAATGAACAAAACTAAAAGCTTTCCATCTAAAATCAGGAACAAGACAAGAATATCCGCTATCACCACTCCTATTCAATACAGATCTGAAAACATTATCCATAATAATCACACAAAACAGAGAAATAAAAGGAATAAGGATAGGAAAGAAAGAAGCTGAACTACCATTATTCCCAGATCACATGATGCTTTACATAGAAGACCCCAAAAAACTCCACCAAAAGATTTTTAGATTTAATAAGAAAATCCAGTAGCATAGCTAGATGCAAAGTCAACACTCAAAAATAACTAGCATTCCTGAACACAAACAATAAACTCACTGAGAGAGAAATTAGGGAGAACACACCCTTCAGAAAAGCATCTAAGAAAGTGAAATACTTAGGAATCAACCCAACAAAGGAAGTAAAATTCTATATATTGAAAATTACAGTACTCTGGAGGCTGAGGTAGGCGGAACATTGTGAGTTCGAGGCCGGCTTGGGCTACAACGCGAGTGCAAGACCGGCCTGAGCTACACAGTGCGACCCTGCCTCAAAAAACCAGGGCCGGGAGTTTGGCTCAGCGGCTTACGTGCCTGTCAGGCAGGCGCGAGGTTGTGAGCTCGATCCCCGGTGCCACCAAAAAAAAAAAAAAACAATTACAGTACTCTAAAAAGAAGAACAAAGAGGATATCAGAAAATGGAAAGACATCTCTTGCTCATGAATACAAAGAACCAACATTGTGAAAATGGTCATACTCCCAAAACTGTTACACAAATTTCATGCAATCCTGATCAAAATACCATTAACATGCCTCACAGACCTAGAAAAAACATTCCTAAAATTCTTTTATAAACAGAAGAGATCTAGAATAGCAAAGGAAATTCTGGGCAACAAAGGCAGGGCAGGAGGTATCAAAATCCCTGTCTTGAAATTATACTAAAAAGCTACTATAACAAAAACAGCATGATACTGGCAAAAAAAAAAAAACAGATCTGAGAATCAGTAAACAGATTAGAACATGCAGATACAACTGCAAAGACACTCAGTCACCTTATCTTTGACAAAGGGACCAAGCATGTTCACTGGAAGAAAGATAGCCTCTTTAACAAATGGTGCTGGGAAAACCAGCTTTCCACATGCCAAATACTAAAACTAGACCCATGTCTATCACCATGTACTAAAGTCAAAATGGATCAAATTTCTAAATATTAAATAGAAACACTAAATCTACAGGAAGACAAAGGAAGTGGAAATCTCAACATGATAGGCGTAGGCAGAGGATTCATGAACAAAACCCGCACTGTATGTGAAATACATCGAAGAATCAACAAATGGAATTTCATCCTATTAAAAAGCTTTTGAACATCAAAATAAATCACCAACAGAGTGAAAAGAAAACCTACATAGTGGGGAAAAATTTTAGCTAACTGTTCCTCAAAGGACTTCTATCTAGAAATACAAAGAATTGAAAAAAATTGCCCCCCCATTCAAAAACCCAATCCAAAAATGGGCATCTGAGATGAATATGCACTTCTCAGATGAAGAACTACAGATAGCAAATAAATATATGAAAAAATGTCTGAAATCATTGGCCATTTGAGAAGTGCAAATTAAAACAACACTGAGATTCTATCTCACCCCAGAAAGAATGGCTATCATCAAGATATCGACTAATAACAAATGCTAGCAGGGCCATGGGGAAAGAAGAAGCCTCTCCACTGTTGGGGGCAGTGTAGACTGGTGCAACCACTGTGGAAATCACTGTGGAGATTCCTCAAAACCTAGGATTAGAGGTCCCATTTGACCCAGCTATTGCCCTTCTGGGTATTTTCTCAGAAGAATTAAAACCTCACACCACAGTAGTATATGTGCACCTATGTTTATAGCAGCACAGTTTATAATAGCCAAATCTTGGAAACAACTCAAATTGCCCATTAACTGATAAAAAAGATGTGGTATTTTTATACAGTGGAGTACTACTCATTACAAAGAAGAATAAACTCAAGGCTTTTATAGGTAAATGGCTGCAAATTAGACCATACTCGTAAGTGAAATAAATCAGAGTCACATGTGTAAACATTGTATTGTCTCTCTAGTGTAATAAACTGAAAGAATAAATAAGATCCAAAATTTACAACAGATATTATGAAAATGAAAAGGAAAGAAAGTGCTCAAAAGGAAAGAACAACTAGGATGGGGAAATGAGAAAAGAAGGAAGGGAAACAAAAAAATACATCTAAAAATAGCTAACATAATTATACTACTAATTTCTATTTGTTCATTGAAAAGAACAGTTTGTGCTTATACTGTCTGATCAATTTTTCATGTCTATATCTTGTAATCCAATAACTACTTTGAAGATAACTGTCTTAGTTACTTGTCACTCATTGCTGAGACAGAATGCCTGATGCCCATAGTTAAGGAAAGAAAGGTTTATTTCTTACAGTTCTTGGAGGTTTCAATCCGTATTCAGCTGGCTGCAAGGCAGGGCAGTGCAGCAGGGCAGCCATTCATGGCAGCACCAAACAGCAGGCACAAACCAGCAAGAGAGAGAAGACACGCCTCCTTTCCACCATTATACTATCAGCTCTACGCCTGGGCGGGTGCAACACTCATATCACCAATCCCAGTGCAAGACCACAAGCCAACCATGAATGCCAGACTCAGCCCCATCCATGATTACATGAGGCTTAAGTGGGGGCCATCCAACCACACTATAACAATAACCACAGGCAATATATTAAACATTGTTAATTCCCCAATAGCTTGTTTTGATATTCTGTATCATTGTTTTTTCTTTTTAAATTATAAAAAAGAAGCTCTAAAACTTTTTCTAGTCATGGATACAGAAAATTGCAAAGATACAGAAAATTTCTAGATACAGAAAATTGCAAAGAATCCATAAAAACTCAACTATTAAAGCCAATAAATGAGTTTTGCAATGTCGCAAGATCAATATACAATTATAAGCTCTGTTTTTTATACTAGCAATGAGGAATCTGAAAAAGAACTTAAGGAAATAAACATATCATCGAAAATGAATAAAAAGTTCAGGAATATATTTAAATAATGATTTACAATACTTGTACACTGAAACCTGAAAAACATTGCTAAAGAAATAAAAAGATCAACAACAAAAAACCTGTCAGTGTAATCCCTTGGGGCTTAGGCACTGGTTCCAAAGGAAAGGGAGATTGATTTTTCTGAGTGCTATGGTGCCAGCGGGCATGTACATAAGTCACTGTGTGGAGTCCCAGACAATTAAGTGGATCTGCACCCAAGGAAGGCCACATTAGGTACCACTCATAGGACACTATGACAGGCCAAGAGAGACAGAGCTAAAAGCAAAAGGGTTATATTTTTAGTAGCTTCAGTGGCACCTTATTTTTGTTTTTTCTTTTTTAAGGACCCCATGTTTCCTTCTTACACTGTGCCCACTGTGTTGTATACCTAGCCTGATTATATGCTTTAACAAATGTTTCCAAATGTTTACAAAATTTATATTTTTCATGCTGAGTATTTTGTCTAACAAGACATATGAAAGTGGTTGTATATTAAGAATATATGAAAAGAATGATTCATTACTGGCCAATCCAGAAGATGCAGTCTGTAATTCAACCCCACAAGACATACCTCCACCTTGTGAAACCAACTTTGTAGTTTTGAATAAAATGTAACACGGGGTAGAACCAGTTGTACCTATAGGAGCTGTCACACTGACACATAGTTGGCCTAATTCTTTCTTGAAATATTTGCAATGACTCCTCATCTGTATGAAACAGAAGTCTTTGTGCTGACTGGAGATACACTAACTTGTTGAGACACAACATCCTTCACTTTCTCCTAAATAACTGAAAAAAGATTTAGAAAAGATATGGATTAAAGTCTGGAATATGAAATCATGTTTCTAGAGTCTTATGGAAAAGAAATATTACAGCATCTTTGAGGAATGGCTTACAGATTAAATAAGGAACAGATTTCCATGAAGTGCAAGGAGAAAAGTATAATGGAATATGTGGAAAATGATATTGACAAAATGCTGAGTACATCTAAAGCACTGACAATGAAGAGGGGAACAGTGAGCCACTAAAGGATTTAAAGGATTAAAATGACAATCTCAGTGACAATCAAGATGGCTGGCATTGCATTTAGTACTTAATTCAAAGAAAAGACATTCATGAAGAGAAAATGGTGCATGGTGTAACTCTAACATGATGAGACTGAAATCCATAAGGCACAATGGAAAGTCATATTCATTGGTCTATATGTCATACTAGGCTAGAAAGGACCTGGGACTGTAGAACTGATTTGGCAATACACAGTAAGAGATAGAAAGGCTATGTGGAGGATTTAAGGGCCAAACAAGAAAAGTAGAGTCAGTATGTTACCAGCAATTCTGGGGTGTGCTGTTAGAGAACACTGTGCCTTGAAAACACTGACAAAAAAAAGCATCTGAGAAAAGTGAAAGAGATGCTCGTAGAAACAAAAATGTTCCCAGAGTGTGAGCCAGAGAAGCCAGGACCTCTGTAAGCAAGCCCAGTGATTTCCCATATATAAATGAACCACAGTTAGTGGTTTTGCTAGTGAACAGTTTTGCTAGTGAACTGTACAGAATTACAAAGACATAGTACCATAAACGTTTCTTTTAATGTACAACCATTTGCACTCAACAGATAAATAAAATGTATACACCTTTAGAAGATCAAGAAAAAGTGTTGCCAAGTTTTCTACCAAGAAGACAAGTCATAAATCTCCCTTCTCTTTTCTCTTGAGTTCTTAAGATTCCCTTTAAATAAATTGTTTAACCTAAACTGGAAATTTTAGCAAGTAGAGAGAACCAGAACACACTGGACATATTGGTTATGGAAACTTTTCCAAAGCTCATAGTGAAACTGGAGTGAGCTGTGGGCAATGTGCAATGAAACATGTATTTAAGCAATTGGTCATAGATAATCATTACAATGTATACCAGAAGTGTATGTATGGGTGTGCTATTTACACTCCATTAAAACAGGCTTGAGTTTGTCCTAATGCATTCATTCCTTGATTCCTCCAGTCTATAAAATACAAGTACTTACTAGTGTAATTTATTATAGTCCAGTTTTCTTCTGTTTTCTTTTATGATTTATGGATGTTGCATTATATTTTACTGCACGAACTTTTGATTCTATTCCTGGTAGAATTTTTTTTTGATATTTCTGAAATGTTTGTTAATGTCTCAAAGTTATCTTGAGTTAATTGAGAAGTTTACATCAGCCTAGCTCCTCAAGCTGGGATGGCTGTGGGTGGGGTGAATACTCAGAAAAAAAATTCTTGCTTTTTCAGTTCATTTCTCAATCTCATTTGCTACAGAAAGTTGCAAGTCTGCTGTGCATTTTAAAAACTGTATTTTATGATAAACTTGACAAAACTAAATATTCTACTTGAAATACTCACTTGCTCTTTTACATAATGGAAGGATAATCACTGATTCTATTTAAGGTTTCAAATCTACTCTTAGACAGTACCTTCCAAGGGATTTTACTTCTACTGGTTTTAGAGGTGGAAGCCAAGATCCCCCTATTCCTGAGTAACATCTCTAACCTCTTTTACTCTTTATTTTGACACAAGGTCTAACTAATTTGTCCATACTGGCCTGGAATTTACAGTCCTCCTGCCTCATCCTCCTGAGTAGCTGGGATTACAGGACTGTGCCACCAGGCCTGGTTGCAATCCTACATTGTTTTAAGGAAAAGGAGTAATGCTTAGCTCACCCTGAATGTCCTGTCTCAAAACATGGCTTACAGCACAGTTTCTGAACATTTGTGTAATACGGATCTCTTAGGTCATCAGGTATGAAACTTATAAACCATTGGCAGAATATCCCTAAATTTATAAATCAAAATGTATAGGATTTTAAAGGATGCAACTATGCTGAAATACGGTAAGCAAATTACTTCTAAAATATTATGTAAGGATGTATTTATTTATTTACTTATTAAAATAGTAATAGACAAATTCAGTAAACAATATAACAACCAGCAATATGTTAACTAATGATGAACAAAAAATATAACTTTAGACACATCAATGAATGTGATAATACAGTATGAAAATAATCTGTGATTTCTAATTATGTCAGAAGCACAAGTACTGGGGCAATCTACTTTCCAGGCCTCCTTCTGTCCCTCTCATACAAAAGTTTTCTTTCTCTCAATAAATTCTTCCTACACTTAAATTCCATTGTTCCTAGAATTTGTTCCTCAATTTTAGAGAACATAAACTTGGTGTTTTGGACATCTAGCAGGTAGGGAGTTTCATTTCCCTGTATCATTTGGAGGTCTTCCACCAAGCTATTTGCATAGAGGAAAGGGTTGTTTTTGTTTCATAAATCCTGGATTGTGACTCACTTTAATTAATCAAAATTTTTATGATATTATATCTTTGCCCATTGCTTATGCTTTGTCTCATGTAATTTTATTAAAATGATGATAAATTTAAGTTGGAAATACGGGAAAATTGTAAGGTTATAATGCTTCTTTCAATGGGACATTTTTTATTCCTGTTTTGTATATGTTACATTTGGACTTAGTTGCTGAACTTACTGGTGTTCTTTGTCTTACCTGTTTGACTTGTCTGACTGCTGTGGTTTACTATCTTAGACAGCAGTGCTGGGGAAACACAATACTAGAGCACTCTCTGATGGACTTTGATATAAAATGTTGTAAAATGGTCTTTCTGTGAAATCCAGCTCATACTTACAAAATATGCATGCCTACATAGTAAAACATGGACCTTCTTCCACCAGTTAAAAGATACTACATGGGTGGCTGTTCTTAAGACTTGGAGGACAGGTTTCACTGGGACAGACTGGCCCTGATCCTCCTGTACACTCTGGAGGAAATGTTGAGCCTATTCTGCTTCAGTTTCCTTTCTGGTCTGATTTTCCACTGGTAGGAAAGCAATCTTGGCTCTTGAGATTCCCCATTCTTACCTTCCCAAGCTGAAAATGATCATTCAAGGGCAAACTGACTAAATAACTTACAGTGAATATGAGAGAAAACATCCTTTCTCTGACCTTACTTTTAAACTTTCCCTGACATGTTTTACTTTCCTTTTTGGAGGCATGTAAGATTAGAGAGAATAGAATTATATATTGTTTCAACATTTTCCTCTTATCCAACAACTAAGTGAAGCCCATAGAAAATGAGTGTTTGCCAATGCTGAAGACAGGGAAGTCATATTAGATGCAGGACACATACCCTCTCTCTGGGTCAGATGAGACATCAGAATTTTTTTAAAAGAGAAAAAAAAAACACAGAAAAAAAAAGCAAAAAATAAAAGATACAAACAAGCAACAACTACAACAACAACAAAAAATCCAAAACAATAGCAATATAGGCTTTCAAAACAAGATGGTACGAATTTAATGGTTATTATATTGCATATTGTTGTCTTTTAACAAGTTACTTCAATTACCAGATATAGACATGCAAAATTGATCAGATTGTATGAGTATTAACTGTTCTTTGCCATGAACCAATAGAATTAGTAGTACAATTATCTTAGCTATCTTATGTGTATGCATATGTACAAATTTATATCTTTTAACTTTTCTCTTCTTTCTTTTCTCCTTTCTCCTATCCCAGTTTTTTGTTGTTTCAGTTTGTTTTTTTGCCCGCTTTGAGCAGCTACTTACCCTTTCACAATACCTGTTGTAGATTTTGGATCTTAATTACTCTTTCAGTTTCTTACACTAGGGAGACAATACAGTATTTACATGTGTGAGCATTTATTTCTCTTATGAGTACGGTCTCAAGTCACATTCATTTACCTATAAAAGTCTCGAGTTGATCCATCTTTATAGCTGAGTAGTACTCCATTGTATAACCATTCCTCAGCTGATGGACATTTGAGTTGTTTCTAAGATTTGGCTGTTATAAATTGCGCTGCTATAAACATGAGTGAATATATATCACTGTGGTATGATGTTTTCAATTCTTCTAGGAAAATCCGTAGAAGCAGGATAGCTGGGTCAAATAGGACCTCTAATTGTAGCTTTTTGAGGAATTTCCACACTAATTTCCAGAACAGTTACACCAGTCTATACTCCCACCAACAATGTAGAGGAGTTCTTTTTGCTCTACAGTGCCTTCAGCATTTGCTATTGGTTGATTTCTTGATCTTGGCCATTCTTTCTGGAGTGAGATGGAATCTCAGTGTTATTTTAATTTGCATTTCTCTAATTACCAATGATGCTGAACATTTTTTCATACATTAATTTGTCATTTGTATTTTGTCATCTGAGAATTGTGTATTCATCTCAAATTCTCATTTTTGAATTTGGGCTTTGAATTTAGAGGTTTGATTTCTCTCAATTCTTTATATGTTCTAGATAGAAATCTTTTGTCTGAGGGACTGTTGGCAAAAATTTTTTCCCAATCTGTGGGAGTTTTTTCTACTCTGTCGGTGATTTCTTTTGATGTGAAGAAACTTTTTAATAAGACAAGATTCCAGTTGCTGATTCTTTGAAGTACTTCCCATGCAGTTTGGTTTTTGTTCATGAATTCTCTGCCTACCCCTATATCTTTGAGATTTCTACCTACTTTGTCATCCAGAAGGTTTAGTATTTCTGTTTTAATATTTAGATCCTTGTATTACTTTGACTTTAGTTTACTGCATGCCAATGGGCATGGGTCTAGTTTGAGTCTTCTGCATATGGAAAGCCAGTTTTTCCAGCACTATTAATTAAAGAGACTCTCTTTCTTCCAGTAAATATATTTGGCTCCTTTGTCAAAGATAAGATGGCTGAGTGTCTTTGTAGTTGTGTCTATATCTTCTATTCTGTTGCACTGATCCTCAGGTCTTTTTTTTGTCAGTACCAAGATGATTTGATTACAGTAGCTTTATAGTATAATTTCAAGTCAGGGATTGTGAAGCCTCCTGCCTTGCTTATGTTGCCCAGGACTGCCTTTGCTATTCTAGGTCTCCTCTGTTTCCGGATAAATTTTTTGAATGATTACATCTGTGAGGTGTGCTAATGGTATTTTGATCAGGATTGCATTAAATCAGCATAACAGTTTTGAGAGTGTGGACATTTTCACATTTGTTCTTCCTATGCAAGAGCAGGAAATATCTTTCCTTTTCCTGATACCCTTTTTCATCTCTTTTTTCAGAGAACTGTAATTTTCAGTATATAGATCTTTTACTTTCTTTGTTAGATTGAATCCTATTTCATTTTTTGGATATTATTCTGAAAGGTGTTGTTTTCCTAATTTCTCTCTCAGTGATTTTGTTGTTTGTATACAGGAATTCTACTGATTTTTGAGTGTTGACTTTATATCAAGCTACACTGCTGAATCTGCTTATTAAATCTAGTAGACTTTCGGTCAAGTTCTTAGGGTCTTTTATATACAGTATCATGCCATCTGCAAGTAGTGATAATTAAATTTCTTCCTTTCATTAATTCTTTGTATTGCTTTCTTAGTCTCAATTGAGTGAATTTCTGCTCTGATCTTTATAATTTCCTCCCATCTATGGGGTTTGGGCTTTACTTGCTCTTCCTTTTCTAGAAGCTTTAGGTGTAGTATTAGATTATTTATTTGTGCTTGCTCTGTTTTCCTGATGTGAGAATTCATTGCTATAAATTTCCCTCTTAGGACCGCTTCCATTGCATTCCACAGGTTTCAGTATGTTGTGTTTGCATTTTCACTTGGTTGTAGATATTGTTTAACTTCTTTCATTTCATCTGTGACCCATTGTTTGTTGGGGAGGGTGTTATTTATTTGCCATGTGCTAATGGAGTTTTGTGGGGGGGTTGCCATTAAATTTCAATTTTATTGCACTATGATCAGATAATACGCATGGAATTATTTCAGTTCTTTTGCAATTAGTTAAGCATGTTCTATGACCTAGTATATGGTGTATTTTAGAAAATGGCCCATGTGCAACTGAGAAACATGTATATTCTGATGTTGTGGGGTGGAACACTTTGTAAACATCTACTTAGTCCATTTGTTCACATATTTGATG
>RJWM01029923.1:0-23954 GCA_004363535.1 Dasyprocta punctata | reverse complement strand
AAAAAAAAAAAAAAAAAAAAAAAAAAAAAAAAAAAAAAAAAAAAAAAAAAAAAAAAAAAAAAAAAAAAAAAAAAAAAAAAAAAAAAAAAAAAAAAACAAAAAAAAAACCAAAAAACAAAACACTTTCTCAGAGAGAGATAATGAGGCATGTTAACATGAAAGCCAGCTTAAAGTGGCTCCCACTGGACAAATTTGGTCCGCGATGAGCTTTGAAGGGAACACGAGCTGTAACAGGTAAGAACATGCTGAGTAAGACACAAAAACGAGAGGGGGAGAAAAAAATTAAAACTCGCTGCTTCTAAAGGTACTATGTCAACTTTTTATTCTAAAAATTAATAACTAAAAGGAAAAATTAAGCATTTGCTTTGCTTTTTAAAGAAGAAATTCTAGTTATAGTTAAAGAAACTACAGTTTGCTAATGATGGAATTCTCTTCTCTATTGAAAAATACTGATTGTTAAGATGAAAGGAATAACGGAATTTAGAAATCACCATTTGGAAATCCCAGTAAAATAATAAATACAGGTGCAGATAAACAATAGATGATAAAATCATTAGGCAACAAGTTGACATGCAGTAGGAGTATGTTTCCATGGTACCAAAATTCACTCCAGAGATAACATATTAATTTCAAAGAGGGAGAAAGAATTTTAATCAATGATCAGTTTAGCGTTACTAAGAGTAGAACAAGTTATCAATCTTACATATCTTATGATACAAGGCGTTGTGAAATATGAAGTGTCACCTATGAAATATTCTTGCAAAAATGTCAGTCCTAGCTAATTGTTCAGAAGTAACTTTTGGTCTGAAGAAAGTAAATGGATAAAGAAAAAGTTCAATGACATCCTAATGAAACAAGGTGACGAATCCAGAATTCGAGACAGTGGGCTTGTTCTTTTTGTAAAAGGCAAAATTTAAAACAAAAATGTTTAAAGCAAGGGGATGATTATAGATTTAAAAAGACCAAAAAGATATAGGAGCTAACTGTATTAATACTGATGAAGTTCTGAACCACTGGGAAAAAGAAAAAGACATTTGGGGAAATTTGCAAATCGACCGGTATTAGGTTATACGAAAAAATTTATGTTAACTTTCTTAAGTAGGATAATCACCTCGCAGAATATAAGAAAACGTCAGTTTAGGAGATTCCTTCTGAAGTATTCAAATGTAAAAGGGTATGCTATCTACAAATGTCTTTAAAATGGTTGAGCCAAAACTAAGAGGACAGAAAAAGAAAACGTTGCATGATTTTAAAATGCTTCTATTCCAATCCATTAACATTTGTACATATTTGAAAATTTTAAGTATAAAATTTGAAAATACAAAGAAAAGACTGATTCCCAAATTTATCAATTGGCCGATTGTTTTGATAACACACTCAGAAAAAGAAAGCACAGTAACACCTGGGAGAGAAGGTGAGGTTCGTAGACTGAGACAGCAGGTCTGACCCGAGGAGGGTCTTTCCCCTCCACGGTTTCCCTTTGCTGAAATCCCTCCTAGCCCTGCTGTTCCGTGTGGGAGATTACGGAAAGCCCGCTTAGGATGTGGAGGGAGAGGAAAAGGTATGAAAGGCCTGCGATTTAACTTAGGCCACCAGAACCACTGCTCTTAATCTTTGTTTATTAGACAGATTTATTTATTTATTTATTTTGTACCAGGGATCAAATTCACAAACTTGCACCTGCCAACCAGGTGCTTATACTACTGAGCTAAATCCTTGACCCTATTTTTTTGAGACAGGATCTCACTATACAGTTCAGGCTGGCCTTGAACTCACTTTGTAGCCCAGGCTGGTCTCAAACTCACAAGGATCCTCCTGCCTCAGCCTCCTGAGTGCTGGGATTAAAGGCGTGCACCACCACACCTGGCCATTAGACAGATTTGATATAGGGGAAATAAATGTAACTCCCAACCTGCTAGGTGTCAGATATGCTGAGTTCCCCAACATCAAAGAGTGAATTCTAAGGAAAATTTTACTGAGAGTGATAGCCCCTGAGAGACAGAAGAGGGCGTGAAAGTGGGTTGCCACAGAACCCACTTTTATGAGAAGGTTGTATACAGCAAACTCGCAAGATGGGTACAACATGGATCAAAATTATGATCAACCAATAAGATTACACATACAGTCACTTAGGTAATACTGACCCAGTGGGGAAGTAGATCACAGAGCAAGGGTACATGGAAAGAACAAAGGAACTTTTTAGGAGGGAATGAATCAGGAAGTCCTGGTCTATCTAGGCTTTATTGGGCCATGGAGTATCAGTTATAACATGTTGTTTAGTCCTTAGGGAGGCACGGAGGCCTGGCCATTCTTCTTTATCTGGAGGCCTGGCCTTCCCACAGGGGCACCTCCAGTCACGGCTGTAATGTGTTTTATCCTCTGCACTGACTCCAAACCCTATCTGACTGCCTGTAATACTTCTACCTAGCTTACTCGTCTATTATAGATTCAAGGATCATTTAAGGGCAAAATTTTTAAAACTTGCTAATATGCTGAGGAAGAAAGTGTTAAAACACTCTCAGTTTTCTGAAGTACTCAGCTGGGTAAACTGTGGTGTCATCTGGATGAAACTTGCCCCTCCAGGAGCATACATACATACATACATACATATGCTCAAAAAAAAAACCAAAAAGGCATGAACTAAAGAGGTCTAAACTGAGATCTTTATCTGAGTATTTATTACATTTCCTGAAACTAGATAATAGGAAGATAGAAGTTTATTAAGCTGCACCACTAGAAATTAGGGAAATATAAATTAAAACTATAATAATGTTACAGACAACTGAGTTAGATAGAAGTATTATAGGCAGACAAGGCTAGGCCCTCCAAGGAGCCAGTGCAGAAGACGAGATACCTTACAACTGTGGGGGCGACAGACACCTCCAGCTGTGGGCTGGACCTCAAGGCAAAAGGTCAAGCAAATGCACCCACATCCTAAGGACTGATATTCTAAATAGTTCTCTATCACCCTGAGGAAGCCAGGAGTCACCATCACAACCCTCTATGGGAAGAGTCACTGCTCTTTACGCATGCCCACTTGCTAAGTGACTCACTTCCCAATTTGTGCCCGATTTAATCAATTTTACCTGAGCAATTGATCTTACTGGTTGACCATAGTTCTGTCCCACCTCGTGCCCACATACCTTGCAAATTTCCATGATTTCCCCACCTTAGACCTGCCTCACTTTGTAGTTTTAGCCTATGAAAGTCCCTAGAAAACAGAATCTTTGGCAACCCACTTGGGACCCCTTCTGTCTCTCTTTCAGACAGAAGCTTTCTTTCTCTCAATAAAAATATTCTGCTCTTAGCTTCTGTTGTTCCTAAAATCCATTCTTCAATTTTAGAGAACACAAATTTGTACCAATCATATAGTAGGTTGGGAGTTTCATTCCACTATCTCAATAAGACACAATTGCATACCTATTAGATTGATAAAAATTAATGCTAATGTTAAGAAAAGACAATGCTCACTAGATTGTGGAGCAACTGAAACTCTCATATGTTGCTAGTAGGAATGATATAGACACTTGGGAAATTATTTTGGTTTGGAAAGCAATTGGCTGTTGCCTGTACAATTGAAACACACCACAAAAATGAATGATCCATTCCTGGGCATTTCTTTAAAAGAAATAAAAAATATATTTGCACAAAATCCATAAGCATATGTTTATAGAGATTTTTGTTCAAGATTCCCAGCATTGGAAATAGCCCAAGTCTCGTTTAACTGATGAGGGCTAAACAAAATGTAGTGTGTCTATGTAGTGATGGTGAGCATATGGGAATGCATGTATTTGTTTTTCTTTTAAAACAAAAGATGTTAATGTCTGAGCTGTTTTTTCTAAACTAAAATCTCAGTATCCAGGTTTAATTGCATGTTGGCACTTTGTGATAAATAAGTGGGTTTTGGGTCACACTTTGGGCACTTATCTCTAAAAGCTTTGCTCTCATTGGTACAATATAAGACTGTTCACAATAAAAAGGAATAAAGCACTCAGTCACACTATTGAATAAACATGTGTCCAAATAATAGAATACTATTAAACAATAAAAAGTAATGAATTATCCATTCACATACCAATATGTTTTGTAAAACATTACACAAATTTAAAAAAACATTTTCAAAAGGCTACACTATGTATGACTTCATTTTTATGACATTTCAGAAAATACCGAACTATAAGGCCAGGGGGTAGCGTGGAGTTGACTGTAACAGGGCACAAGGGAATTACATTTTGCAGGGGAGGAGGGGACAGGGTGAATGACGGACCTGCTCAGTACCTTGATTGTGATTGTTGTCACCACACTGCAGACATTTGTCAAAACTCATAGAACTGTCCAATTTTAAAGAGTGAACATTCCACGTGTAAATTATATTCGATATTTTTAAAAAAGCTTAAAATGCAAATGACAATGACTGACAACGCTGGGCTAGTGCCCAGCGATATGAAAATGAGGTCAGTTGGCTAACAACCACCAGGGCCTGATTTCGTGACCCTTCTTGATTTTGGGGAACAAATGCTAAGAACTGTAGAGTGCTGGGGGCTTGTGGAGAAGGAAGACAAAAGACTGCAAGCTCCCTGGACCGAGCAGTTGGTGAAGCTTGTTCCTGCGGCTAAGGCAAGCTCTTCCTGTGCGCTGGGCACACGTCAATGAGACTATTCATTTGCTAATGTTTCTTAGGGTGCAGTTTCTCAGCGGTACTATTGTCAAGCTCAGCCCAGATCTTTAGGCTTTGCATACCCCAAGTCTTCGATAAATTCTTTTCCTTATTTGCCAGTAAAATATTCCAAGACCAAGATTAAACGTCACAGGTGTTGCACACCGAAGCCTTTAGCTAAGTACAGTCCAAGTGGAAAACCTCAGGAAACCCTGCCCTAAAGCTTCTTTCTGTGTCGTCCCTGCACACACAGGGTGCGGGGACGCGGAGGGAGAACCTGGGACACAGAGTCTGAATTCTGGAATGATCTTCCTGGCCACATCACTGATCTGCTGTGTTCCCTCAGTGTCTGATTGGCTAGGCTCAATTTTCCCACTTGTCCAATGGAAATATCAGGTGTTCCAAGCGTATTCTGTATGTATAAATGATTCGTAAACTGAAAAATGTTATTTATGCAGGGAAGCAAAGTCCCAGGGGCGAATTCTCTTAGATGCATCACTGGGCTCCCTCTTTCCTCTGCTAGATTGTTCTGAGTCTTTGTTCTGCCATTTTTACATCTGCGACATGATACTGCTGCCTCCTCTGAGTGTCCACAGCTCCCATTAATGCAGCCCCTAACAATGACTTGAATGAAAGAGGTAAGGGAAGAGGCCAGAGGGTCTCTGGAAAGAAAGGAAGCTCGTAGCTTTTCAAGTTCAATGAGGCTTAGGAGGTTGGAAGGCTCTCCAAATAAAAGCCTGTTTAAAAGAACGCTGAGGACTCAAAGCCCGATCTTTTCCCAGACCTCTGACCACTTTCAGCCATCCCTGGCAAGTGTGTTTACCCGTGTCTCTAGCGCCCTTCTCCAGTCATTACTGCACTCTCGAGTCTGGATCCCTGAATCTGTGATGACACAAATGGAATTACTCGGAAGGTCTGCCGGGGTCAGCCCTCGGAACCCTGAGCAGCAGGTGCAGCCTGGGAGTCGCTATTCCCAGCCCCTGGGACCTGATAAATGCAAATGCCGGGGCCATCAGGCCAGGGACAATAGAGGAGCTTAATCCCCCAGGCAGTGGGAGGGAGAGGACCCCCATCCGCAGCCTCCCCGCCTGGGCCCGGCGCAAACCACACTCCAGGCAGAGCATCCGCAGAATACAGGTCTTCCTGGACAGGCCGGGGATTCTTTCCCTTCTAAGTGCGGGCACAAAGGGATCAAGGCACAGATGCTTGGGAGGAACCTGGTCTGGCAGTGTTGGGGGTTACAGAGGTTGCTAGGAAATACTCACTTTTTGGCTGGTGTTTCTACTAATTGGTGAAAACAGGAGCGAGCCTTTGGGAGCTGATAAGAGATACTGAGGTTTGATTCGGCTGTGTACGGGAAATGCACCAAAAGCCTGCCACCAAGAGGCACTGGGTTATTATTTGCTCTACCTAGGTACAGAACTTGATAGCCCCTTTTCTTATGGTGCGGTATTTGGCTTTGAGCTCTTAGGGTTTGTTACTTCCCGTTAGTTATTGTAACCCCTCAGAGGGCCCAGAATGGAAGAAAAATGACTTCTGTCTGTCTCAAAGTTTGGGGATGAGTTCCAACCTCTATCACTGATGGGATTAGAGAGGTGATGGAAATCCCTGTCTTTTTTAAATTAGCTTTTTCCCGACTGGATCTCGTGGGCTGGTCACTGCAGGAGACTCTGTGGAAATGCATGATCCAAGATATCCAAAATCTACGCTGCCCTTCCAGGCTTCCCTTTTGCCCAAGATAGCCCTCAAACCTTCAAAAACATATACTTCACCTTCACGGGAGAAAAACTGAAATGCAGCCAGCATACGAATTAGGGAGTTACAGAGTACAGCCTCACACTGCGTAGCTTTGCCTGGGTTTGCGGATCTTTGTCTTCTGCCTCCCGGACGCGGTAGGGGCCTGGTCAGTGACTAAACTGCCACAAGTGCTGTTTCTGCTTCAGGTGAGGGCTGCTTCCCCAGCACCCCCTTCAGTGCTGGAACCGAAATTTTCCTGGATTCAGTTCCCCCTTTGTGGGTATGCAGCGCCCTTTATCTAAGAAGCAGTCTTAGGTCATTGCTGAGGTTCTGAGGTTTCGATTCTGGAATAGTAGCACAATGGCCTTGTTTAATCCCGCAGTGTACATTCCAGGCTTTGTCTGTGATTTTATTTTACCCAGGCATAGGAACAGACCTCTTTCTATACAGCATGTTTTGAACTGTGCCTTTTGAGTATAAACCAAAGAAATGCTTTCTTGTATTCTCTGTCTCTTGCTCCCTTTCTCATCTCTGGAACGTTTTCTTTCTTAAACATGATTGGTCTAATCTTGGCCGGAGAAAGGTCTCGGCTTGTAGTCTCTGGGGCTCGCTCTGGGGTGTGCTGATTCCCTTCTGGACCACCTGTCTGTGTTCAGGTTTGAGCCAGGCCGCTTTCTGCCTTGGTCGCGAGATGGGCAGGACTGTGGAACTGCACCGAACTCCTCTGTCCTCCACAGGAAGCTGCAGAGAGATGCCACGAGTGACAGCCCGTTTGCCCACCTGCTATTGGGAGAGCTTGGTTCATTATCTTCTTATGTTTTTGGATTCAAATTATCATGTAAATTAGAGATAGGAAATCCATTAGGTCATTTTTCCAATCCTCTCAGGGGCTGAAGTGGGATCAATGTATATGCTCCAGTTCTTTGTTCTCCCTTGTGTTAAATAATGTAAGGAATGGGGTTTCTATTCTTGAGAGAATATTACATATTCCAATAGATTTTAACAGTGAAGAAGGCCTGCCTTTCATCTTTGGTCCAAAGTTTCCCTTCTTTGCATTTATTTCCTGACTTCATTCTTTGGATCTCCTTTTACAACAGCCTCTCCCTTTTGAGGTTTAGGCCGTGAAGATATATTTCTTAGAATTGGTCTCTGAGCGAGACTTGTGAGCTCAGCTTACCTGAAATAGGACCTAAATTCAACCTGACCAAATCTTTTCCTCCTGGTGCAAATGGAAAGTATTATAGACCCAGAACGAGGAGCCATGCTGACCCAGCTCCCCACGGAACTGTGGACCAGCAATTCTGTTCACATTTTTCTCTAGGTCTTTTATGCTTTAAACAATATAAATTGTTCAGTACTGTTCCAATGAGCCTGATGTAGCACTCAGAAATACCTCTTTTCCTTTCTATGCTCCATAGTCACATTCTTCTGCTCCAACACCCCCATCTCCATCTGGGAAGAGAGGTGGCCATGGGAGGATCTGAAGACTCTTGGGAGTTGGTTTCTTAAACTATAAGGGGACACTTTTTCACAGAGGTGTCATACTCTGTAGCTGTTTCTGTCCTGGTCCAGAGACCAGTGTTAGAAAACTGACAATTCTAATTTTACTTGGCTTTTGTTTTATTTCATTTATTTATTTATTTTGTTATCAGGGATCTAACTCACAGTCTTGCGCCTGCCAGGCAGGATCTTAAGCCACTGAGCTAAATCCCTGGCCCTACTTGGCTTTTATTTGCAATTCTAGAATCAGGTAACAGTCAGGACCAAAAATGGTTCAGGATACTGTATGCCACCACAGGAACAGATTATATTTATAGCCAGGGAAAAAGAAATGCCCCACCGAAAGCAGAAGAGAGAGGCACAGACAGCTCTAGGGGACAGCCTGGCCTTGGATTTATTGGAACCTCTTTTGAACAGTTCACCACCTGCGGTTAACTGGAATTCTGCTGCTGCGATTTGCTGAGACTAAGCTACGTGTTACTATAGTAAATTGCAGTCTGCTTACACTTTGTTAGGTTTGCTATTTATGGAAAAGTCTTTAGACAAAATTTAAAGTATCTACAGAGATGATTTTAGGCTACACTAAACTGAATATCTGAAAGTGACAGGGTTCCTCCTGGCGGGGTCCTGAGGCAGTGCAGAACGGAGACACCGGAGTGTGGGTGCGTGTCTGTGTCTGTCTGTGTGGTCTCTCCCCTTTTCCTCTGCAGTCACTCACATTCAGTCATGGAGTTCCACCACAATGACCTTACCTAGTCCTAATCACATCACAAAAGCCTCACCTCTAAACCTAAATTGTTGGATTAAATTTCCACCCTCTTCAAGCCTGACAACGAAGATTAAATTCCAACACCTGCAGCCTTGGAGGAAAATTCAAACCATGGTAAGGTAGGGTCTATTGTGTCCATGTAAAGTGTCGTGGGCCACAATCAAAATGAATTTTATTGAGAAAGCTAATTCCTTTACCCTTATCACTTTAGATGTACCATATAATATTTGGGGGCATTTTATTAGTCATGAATAGCCATGTCCCAAATTTAATACCTTAAAAGAACAATAGTCATGTATGATCTTACAGTTTCTATGGGTCAGCAATTCAGATGTGCCTTAGCTGGGTGTATGCCACAGGGTCCCTTGTGAAATCACACAGGGCACCCATGTGAAAGCTTGACTGGGGTGTGGGAAGATCTGCCTCCGAGACGACTCTCTCCTGTGATTGACAGGTTGGTTGGTGCTGCCTTTGGCTAGAAGCAACGATCTCTCTCTTCTCTATATGGTTGCTTTAACATCTTCAGGACTTGTGGTTGGTTTCCTCCAGAACCAGTTATCTTGGAGAACAAGATAAATCCTTAATAACATCCTTTGTAACTGTACCTCAAGCATCACACACTATTGTTTCTGTAATATCCTATTATTGGAATTGGCTTTATTTATGCTGGGAAGGTTAGAAAGGGCAGGGATACCATGTGGTAAGGGTCACTGAGGATCATCTTTAAGGCTGCCAGTTGTAGGTACATTTGCTTATCTATGCTTAAAGTTATTTCAGCTGAGAAATTTCTGAGCCTGGTGTTTCATAGATTTCATGGATATTCATGTTCTAATAGGGATTCTGGATTTAACTATGCCATGACTCTGCCATGACTTTCAGGCACATAAAGATAGGTAAAAGGAGTGGCACGTGTCTCTTGGTCCCCTAAGTCAGATCACAAATGATGGGCTGTAGGCTTTTATTTAAGTAACACAATCCAATTGTATAAAAGTGTGGGTGAGGAATCTGTAGACCTTTATGATGGGCTTTGCCAGACCACGCTAGCTGACTATTCTGACACACCAGTGTTGCCTTCCATCTTCTCTTGGGACTCCTCCAAGCCACACACATACAAATGCTGTCAACAGGAAAAGGTTATGCAGGGGTAGCCTGACAATGCAACATTGCCCTGTGCGATTTATGATTGGGTTCCAACAAATGACATTTTGCCTCTTTTGTTTTCCCTGGGACTGTGGATATGCCACAACACAGGCTCACGAGAGGCATTTGGGGACATCTGCTCTCAGACTGCTTTTCTGTGGTGTCTCCAAGATTTCTGTGTGCCTCTTTCCACCTTTGATTGGCACTGTCCTGGCAGTGTCCTGCAGATGGAATGTTGTTTTAGGGAAGTCCTCAGGGGGTTGGCTGTGGAAGACCTTGTGAGCAGCTGTGATTTGTGGCAAAGAATGTTTTACAGTTGAATTTGCCCAGTACACCTCCTTCAGCAACTCAGCATGAGATGGAATAATGCTGTAAAAACCAAGAGAAAAGAAAGGAAAAAAGAATATTGTATGTCAGCCAAGGTTGAGGGAAAAAGATTTTTCAAAGTCACAAAAACATTCTTAAAGAAATACATCATTGGGTCACATATGATTTTTCAGAAAACCTGGGTTCAAACCCTAATGTTTTACTCTGTGAGTAAGTTCGGCAGGAACAGAAAAGTTTTCTGTTTTTCCATCTATTAAATGGCAATTAATATTCTTTGCATTACAAGGTTGCCGTGGGAGGCAGATGAATTTTAGCTACTCATAGGCATTTTGGGACACATTAATAGATGCAGGGTGTCCAGGGTGGCGAACCATGGCACACGTGCTGCAGTGGGCTGTTAACATTGCAGTCACTAGTACAGGCTATGGAGTTACCAACGTGGTGCTGAAATCAACCAGCTGCATATTCAAATCCAGATTCTATGGTTAGGC
The DNA here is from genome assembly GCA_004363535.1 of Dasyprocta punctata. Taxonomy (NCBI): domain Eukaryota; kingdom Metazoa; phylum Chordata; class Mammalia; order Rodentia; family Dasyproctidae; genus Dasyprocta; species Dasyprocta punctata. The sequence goes on along the minus strand of RJWM01029923.1, from coordinate 13,333 downwards.
TGTGATTTAGTCCCATGCTTCTTGGACTTTAATGTTCATTAAGATGCACGTTCTAGTGTAGTAGGTCCCGGGACAGGCCTGAGATACAGCTTCCAGGAGGTGCCTGTGTTCCTGACCCACACTTTTAAAGACAAGGAGTTCCACTCCAAGCCAGTGATGCGCCATCATGGTTGCCCTTCAGAGTCACCTGGGAGCGGTGAGTTGCAGTAACTAAATTGCATCTCAGATTGGTTAAACCGAAAGCTCTAGGAATGGAACCCAGTATCAGTAGTTTTTGTGTTAAGACTTATTGTATTAATCTACAAAGTAGGAAACTATAGTTGGTTCTCTGTATTCATGAGTTCTGAGACTATTTAACCAAGCAGCAATCTAAAATATGTGGGGGAAAATTGTGTCTCCATTGAACATACATAGATTTTTTTCCCTGGACATTATTCCCTAGATTTCACAGTATTGTAGCTATTCAAATAGCATTTATATTGTATTATAAACTATAAGTAATCTAGAAATTATTTAAAGAACATAGGGATATATTGTTCAATGTAAGGTAATGAAGCATCTGAAGATTTTGATATTCATAGGGAGTCCTGGGACCAATTCCTGTGAGTTCCAAGGATGATCATAATCATCTTTCCTAGGCCTATTTTGGCATTTAAACTTTTTAGTGTTCCTCATATAATGTCTGTTTTATCAAAAAATATCAAGAATTTTATTATGGATGTTAGTCTTCTGAGTTTATGAAGTATTTGCATGTATATAATCTTACAGTTCACAGAGCATTTATACATATAGTATCTCATTCAATTCTAAAAAAGAATCCTATGAAATAGTTATGTTTTCTGGACTCTGATGCATAGCTTGAATGAGTTTCTAGATAGGAGATGAGGTCTAGGACTGGAACTCAAGTTGCCTCACTTGTTTCAGTGAACGTCTCTGTGACCTCTACAGTGCAAAATATGACCTGAGAGTCTCTTTCATGTGATATATGCTGCCTAAATATATGCTTGCCACAGAGGTGCAGTTTGCTGCTCAGTTTTATTCCCCTGACATCACTTGTGCCCCAGGCACTGAAGAATGGGCCATATATGGGGTTTACTTCCTTCCATCTACAAAGAGGTGAGAGGGCTCTGAATATGCAGCTATGAAAAGGGTGTTTATCCCACCAGTTTTGGCCACTTCATCTAATTTTATCTCTCATTTGTCTCACTGAGCACCAGTAGAGGCATCAGTGTAGGGTGAAGCAAAGAGAAATGACCCCTTTGGGTTGTGGGGGCCTTCCTGTTGCTCCTCAGTTTTGACAAACTCAGCACCCCTGTGTCCCCTCAGACGTGAGCCTTCTCTTTCTTCATCTTCCCCGTTTGGGAGAAGAGTTAAGGATAAAGCAGACCTTTCATGGGTAGTCATCCCTCCTTACTGGAGCACTGGGAGGTTTTTTATTTTAATTCCTAAAAGAGGATGTGGTCCCTGTTTGTTCCAGGGCTGAGGTTAGCCATGGAATTAGCGACTAGAAAATTTTACGTTGTAAAATTCATGAAAGTGGGCTGCTCGAATAGTTAAATTTCATTTATATTTTTAAAAGTGCCTGAACGTGGCAGGTGAAGATCTCATCGGCTCTCACCAAAGGCCGGTATGGCCCACTTTAAGATGCTTTCAGAAGATTTAAGGATTGCCACACTGGAATGTCGCCCTTTCCTGTTTCCAACCTGATGATTGAGTGAAATGGCTCTGGGGGAAAAATATCCTCTGTTTGGCAACTACACCAAGTAATGGATACAAAACAGTATTTTGAATGTAGTGGATGCTTTTCAAGAATTAATAGTGGCTAACAGAGTTCTTACTTATTTTGAAAAAAAGAAGGAATTAAATGGAAATATTTGTGTTATTTAAGAAACCACTGGAACACACAATGGAATTTACCCTCTAGTTTCTAACATCCTAACGTGCATTTACTTTCCTGTCACAGGCTTAGCATAATGAATACAAAGTTGAAGAGGCTGCTAATTTCTTCTTAGAGATCAACCTTATTAAGAAACTAACAGTTCCTCTTCCTAAGTGTGGAGAGATATTAAGAATCTTTGGATATTCTCTTATGTTTTGGCTAGGTCACCAGAATAATCATATGATCAATTACTGGATATTTTAATTATATGAGGAGTAGATTCTCCCTCTTTATAGATAAATAGAGCAGTTCCTTTTCCCCTGTACCAAAACCTTCTAAGAAGGAAGAGAGGATTCTTACCCCTTTGATGTATGACTTCAGTCAATGCAACATCTGATGGGTTGAAGTTGCCCAGCTGAAGCCAATTGTCAGAAAAGGAGTGTTTTTGGTCCCAGAAAGGAAATTATCATAAGGGCCAGCATTTTGTTGCTGCTGCTACCTAAGTTAATAGTAGAAACTCAGATTGTTATGAAAAAACTGGTTATGGACTCAATGAAATAACTTCTGCCAAGAAGTTGGTACATCTTTGGGGAGATGTATGTATTCTTTCTCCACTGACTTGCATTTGTGGATTTGTTTTAAAAATGCTGTAGAGCCCAGATCTGCTTTGTGAAGGTTATCCAGAGTGAGCGTAGTTCCTCTTCAAAGCCCACGGGTGGCATCTACTAGGGTGTGAATGTCCCCTCCAAAAGTCATGTTGAAATTTAATGAACATTGTCATGATATTAGGAGATGGAACCTTTAAGAGAAGTTGAGGTCATCGGGGCTCTGCCCTCAGAGAGACTAATGCTGTTATCGCCGGAGCAGTTGGTGAGAACACCTTCCGCTCTCGTGCTGGCCTTCGTTTTCCTGCCCTTGCCCCATTTCTCTCACCATGTGATGCCTTCCACCATGTTATGATGCAGCAGGAATGTTCTGGTCAGAAACGCCTCCTTAATCTTTTACTTCTTAGCATACAGCACTGTGAGAAATAAATTTATTTTCTTTATAAATCAGCAAATCTCAAATATTCTATTATAGATGCAGAAATTGAGCTAAGATGAATATCTAAACATTAATCTGACACTGGCTCTTTGGTGAACTTGTAGGCAATGGATTTCTCAGCGGTAAGGCAACACTGAACCCACAAACTCTTTTGTAGTGGGCAAGATTTCTCATGGATTTTTGGAGTTACCTTGCGGGGAGAAGAAGAACACACTTTCAGTCTGTGTGATAAGGCCTGAGAGACATAATGTGAACACTCAGAAATACTACCTGCAGCTGCACCTTAAACTGGTAAAGTGGGACATATCAGTTATCCTTGACTGGAGTAGCCAGAGTTCCCAAAGGCCTGGTTAATCAAGGTAGCACACTTTTTCACTAGCCCTTCAGCATCTTTTTCTTTACAGTTTTCCAAGAGTGGGTGCTTTCAAATGTTTACCAGTACCAAATATTAATTGTGTGCCAGGCATGTTGAAATCTGGAATATGACAGTGTATAAAAACAAAACAAAAAAACCCCAAAACTTATAATTCCTGTCTCTATGGAGATTATGCTGGAATTTTTATACAATAAACAATAAGCACAATAAATAAATGAATCACATCCTCTATAGTAATTCTCCCGTATCAGTGGTGGATACATTCCAAAGCACTCTTGGTCCCAGAAACTGAATTCACTGAACTGCATTCTGTACTTTATAAAGTAGTACTGTTCTCTGTGTACACCATGTTTTTCATGTACATACTTTTCTGTCATAAAATTTAATTTAGCTTACAAATTCAGGACACTAAGAGATCAACAATAATTTATATTAAAATAAAACAATCACAACAACATACTCTAATAAAAGCTATGTGAATGTAGTCTCTGTCTGAAAATACATTATTACTCACCTCATGCGTCTTGCGATGACATGAGTTGTTCCCATGCTTGTGTGATGACATGGAGTGGGGTAAGTGAAGTGCACCATATGACACAGTGTTAGGTTACAGCACAAGAGTTATCTGAAGACAAGCATTCCAGGATGTTGACTGTCAGTTCCATGACTGAGATGGGCACTAAGTAACTAACAGGGAGGTCACATATATAAGGTGGATATGCTGGGCAAAGAGATAATTCACATCCGGGGCACGACTGAGTAAGAAAGCAGAAGATTACATCATGCTACTCACAACGACAGGTGTTTAAAACTTATGAATTGTTGAATTGTGAAACTTTCCATTGAGCATTTTCAGACTGCAGATAACCATAGGTAACTAAAACCACAGAGAGTAAAACCTCAGATATGGGGGAAATACTGTAGTATGCTGGAAGTGGCTAGTGTTGCAGAAAAATAGAACTTAGCCAAAGACATACTTAATATACTGTTGGTTTTAAGAGGGATGAGGCTTCATTGATAAGGTAAGCAAAGTCTTGTGAGAGGTGTGTGAAAACTGGAAAAGTAGGTTAAGGCAGAAAACTCAGGCAAATGCCCTTGGTGGCCAGTGTGGCTGGACTAAAGGAAAGGAGAAAAGTAGCAGGAGATGAATGATGAGGTCAGGAGAAGGGATAGGGTAGAGGGAGACAGACCAGGCAAGACTTTGAGGATCCCTGTGTGTCTCTGGGTTTTCTTTATCTGCAGCACCTCCCATGGTGGTGTAGTTCTCACTGAGGCCTGAGTCCAGGGTTTCAGAGTGGGATACAAGACAGCGTTACTGCATGATCTGAGCTGCCACGCAGGGCTGCTCATTCGGGTGACTTCATTCTCATTGAACGTTTGGCTGTTTGTATTAAAATTCTTAGTGTTATCCATGAATTTGCATCTCCTGGGTGACCTCCAAGGAGACAATGAAGCATGCTCATGAGCAGAGGAGACACAGCATGTACCTCTGCATTTACATAGAGCACTTGTCATACTCTGTGAGCACAGGGTTCTGGCCCACTCGCTGTGCACTGGGCCCAGCAAAACTAAAGGTAAATACAAGGTAAGTGTGTTTAATTTACTCCTGAGTGATCAAGAAAACTAGCAGCCTTAGAAAGCACACTTTCCATTCCAGTCAGAACCTGCTGCACCCACAGAAGGAAGATGGTGATCTGCTGAGAAATGCGGACAGCCGAGGAACGCTGTCGTAGCCTTCCTTATTCATACTACTTCTCAGTGTTACCCAACCGTGTATGCTGAAAATGATGATACATGATAAAACGATTTCTTTTCTTCTCAGTCCTTTCTTATTAAAAATAAACTGTTAATAAAAATGTTTGGATATCAAGAAATAAAAACAGCTGGTTCACTGGATACAGCGGCACATGCCTATCATCCCGGCTACTTGGAAGGCTGGGGTGCAAGGATCAAAATTTGAGACCAGCCTAGGCAATTTAGGGAGATCTTGTCTCAAAATGCAAATTAAAATGTTGGCATGTGGCTCAGTGGTTAGCATGCACAAGGCCCTAGTACTAAAACAACAATAATAGCAACAAAGACAACTGAGTTGTTTTTGTGCAGTGTATTCATTCTACATGCATGTGCATGGACAAACTATGAAACGTATGTAATTTTGGCGATTTCACATAGGAGTCAAATGCCTTTACATTTATATTTGAAACTGACACTGTACAATGTAAAGATGGATGTTAAAATTATGCTTATAATTTTAAAAGCTTAAATAGAAAATTAAAAATGACATCATGACAAATTGAAAGAGACTGCAGGAGAAAAGAAAGCCAATTTTTCCCTGACTTTTGAATAGGAAAACACAACTGTGCTTTAGCTGACACTCAGTCAGAGTCAGTTTTCCTTCTTCTTCTTCCCTTCCAAGGGAGTTAAGCTGGTGGCATTTGCCACCTTACTGGATCCAAGGAACAGGGGTGATCAGGGCAAGGACAGTGTTGCCTGAACTCTCCTGACACTCTCCCCTGACCCCCCAAAACTGGGCCAGGAATCCTGCTGCTGCATGGTGATAATGGGTCCTTGGTGCTGTGGTGGGACTGGGCAGCTTTGCTTTACATTTGTACTAGGTCCTGGTGGAGGCTGTAGAAAGTCAGTCATGAGCCAAAGTGCCCTCTCCAGGGCCGCACCTACTCATTCTCCCTCAAGCTCCAAGGAGCCTGGCTCAGGGCCCATAAGCAGGAGTCTCCCAATCGCTAATCACTGCTTCTAGTGGAGATATGCCACGGAGGAAGATGCCAGGACTTTAACTCCACTGTTGCCGGAATCCCGCCTGCCTGACTGTTTCCAGACCAGCAGGCTGCAGTCAGAGGATGATAATGAGCAGTTCCCTTCTGAGGATGGGCTAAGCACAGACAGGAAGAGTAATCATTAGCAGCTCTCTGTGGATTCACCAAGGCCAGTGAAAATGTCTGCAGACAAGTAATTTGGCTGGGCATGTTTTGACAATAAACTCAAACCAGACAGAAGGCCGTGGAGAGGGGAGGGATAACGTGGAGGGAGAAGCCATGAACTCGACAGGACAAAATCACTGAGCTCCTTCATGCTCATTGCCCACACTGCAAGGAGCTGACATCTCCACAGAGATGTCTGGACCAGCACAAGAAGTACTTGACCACTGAACTGTTTCAGGCAGTTCTGCAGCCTTGCTAAATCTTTGTTAGCACCTTTACAGAATTTCCATGAACTGAATTTATCCTTATGCTTAGGATAGTGCGGTTCAAAGGGACAATCAAGCTTCAGCTACCCCTTTCCTGCCTTACCTCAGGTTGGAAAGTTCCCAGGGTAACAGCTCTCGGATTGGGCACCAGTGGGGAAATAAGTTAACAAGCAGGGGAAAAGGAGATGAGTGGTCTAAACTATTGACTTCTTGGGCACCACCATTATTCCTGAAGACTTGGAGTACATTCCATTTTGACTTCTGGTTGTCTGGAGTAATTATCTACCTTTGAAAATTCAGAGTTTTGCAAGGGTGAGAAGACATGTTACTCTGGAGCAGCAAGGTCAGTCCACGTGGCACTGAGGAATGTAAGCTAACGTTTCCCATCCCGGTTACAACATGCCAGCCAATACCAGATGTCATCCTTAGCAGCATTATTTAAAGAAGTGTCTCTGCCATCAACCTTTGCAGAGGACGAGATTTTCCATGGAGCCTGGGTCATTCTTTAACCTGTGTTTTTATGTAAGTGTCATTTTCAAAGTGGAGATTTGAAGCTCATAGACCAGAACCTATCAATCCAATGCTGTTCATTAAACTTCTGCTCTTCATTGGAAACTTTTGTTTTTCAAGACTGGATCACAAAGCATTCTGACAGTCTTTATCACAGATCAATTTTGACCACTTTTTTCATTATTGCTCCTTTGAGAAAAAAATTTCAATTTAACTTCCTCCTAACAAAAGAAATTAAATAATGAGTAAAATTTTGTCAGGTAAGTTTGGACTAGAGTGGGCCACAAACCACTGCACATCTAAGACTTTTTCATACCCCACAGAAACTAATTTTTAGCCTTGTGGGGACAACAGTGTCCCCGATGAGATGACATGCCAGGAAGGACCCACATACTGTGTGATCCAGCTGGGAGACACGCCCAAGGAGGCAGAGTGGCCTGACGGCAAAGCCTAAGGCTTGGGATACAATTGCTGGGCTCTATTTGGCTTGTGTTTGACTTCTAATCTTCAGTTTCCTCACTTCCAAAATGGACTAGCAATTGTTCTTGCCTAATGGCATGAAAGAAAGCTACATAAATACTGCTTTTCATAAATGGTAGTTTGGGACCAAATTTGTATTAGAGTCTATTGCTACATGCTAGGTTCCCAAATTTAGCAATTGAAAGCAGCAATAGAGGGTGCTTGAAAACATGACAGATTCAGTCAGGCAGGCTCTGCAGAATGGCGGAGGGAATTTTATTAGGACCAGCAGAGGGGAGAGGAGAATGGAGCTAGAGAAGGGGTTCAGCAGACTTTGTTCGAGCCAGTTCTGTGCAGAGGGTGGGCTGTCTGCTCACCAAAGAAACCATGCAAACACTTTGATTTTCCCAAACTGAAAAAGACAGCTCAACATTCACACCCTGCATCTCACACTACTTGTCCATGGGAGATGTGTTCCAGGATCCAGGGTGGATATCTGAAATTGCTGATAGAACTGAACCCTACAGATGCTAAGTTTCTTCATATATATATATATATATATATATATATATATATAATATACTTATGAACATGTTTAACTTATAAATTAGGCACAGAAAGATATTCACAGTAATCGTTTACCATAGATATTAGCAACTTCAGCCTATATTCCTTTCTTTTTGTTTATTAAACTAATAACTTATCCTTTCACTTAAAAGAAGCACTTTACAGCGTCTCTTTGGGATATTCGAATTACCAGCACCACTACTCTTATATTTTAGGACCATTATTAATAAAATAAAAATTGCTTGAACACAAGCATCATGATGCTGTGACAGTCACTCCTACAACTAAGATGGCCACTAAGTAACTAACAGAGAAGTAACATATAGGGCATAAATACAGTGGGGAAAAAAGTGATGATTCACATTCCCCACACTTCCAGCACGACATGGCATGAAAATGAGAGACTTCATCACACCAGTCAGAATGCCATGCAATTTAAAACCTATGAACTGATTATTTACAGAATTTTAACTTTAATATGTTCAGATGCAGTTGACCACAGGCAACTGAAACAGAGAAGCAAAGCTGGGGATAAGGAGGAGCTACTGTAATAGCCATACGCATTCTAAAAAGCAAGCGAGCCCTCTCTCTGGAACTAAAGATGCTTGGATACATACACATCCCACTGCCACCTGTTGTTCTCAGTCTCACCTGTACCATCTCCCTACAGCTGCCTCTCAGAGAGAGAGAGCTCTGACTCTCTTTTTCTCCTGTATAGAGGGGAAACTCTCCAGGTTTTAAAGATTTCCAATGAGTAATCAGGTCTTGGCTGCGCATTTCCTAGCGTGGATAGGATTTTTAAAATGACTTGTACATAACTCTCCACCTCCCCTTTCCTTCTGACAATGTCAATACTTTTTGCCAGCTGACTATGATATGCTTTACGAGACTATAGACAGCTTTTAATGCAAAAGTAAATATTTAGATTTATTTAATGTTCATGCTGTTAAGGAGATTATTTCCTAAATGCTAATGTTAGGCAGACACTAAAGCTGTCCAATAAGATTCCTTGGCTTTGGAACAGTTTCTTAAAGGGATTCCATGGAGGTTTAAAGTCCTCAAAACTGACATTTTTTTCCATATTAATTGGTGTCCACATGCACATATCGCTTGCTCATTCACACACAATACGGCAGATAGAAGCCAGAGTTTTGGCAACCATAAACCTCTACCCAGTCCTCATCTTTGTGGACTTCAAAGATTTCAAAGGAGCCATAAGGCTGGTTTTGCATGTGTGTGTTTGTGTGTGTGTGGGGGGAGTTCTGGTATGTTTGTGTGTTATTTGTTTTGTTTTTGTTTGTTTGTTGAGCACACCAACTGAGGAATGAGCTTTAAAATGTTGGAAGTTGTCTTAGTTACTTTTTTCTCGTTGCTGAGACAGAATACCTGATGCCCAAAATTAGGGAAGGAAAGGTTTATTTCTTACAGTTCTTGGAGGTTTTAGTCCATATTCAGCTGGCTGCAAGGCAGGGCAGTGTGGTGAGGCAGCCATTCATGGCAGCCGCCAAACAGCGAGGTGAACTGCGAGAGAGAAAGTGAAGACATGTGTTCCTCCCGCCCTAACACTGTATGTCGGCTCCACCCCGGGCAGGTGCAGCACTGGCATTGCCAAATCCCAGTTCTAGACAGCAAACCAGTCATGAACGCCAGACTCAGCCCCATCCAATATTACATGAGACTTTGTTGGGGGCCAACCGACCAACCACACTACATCAGAAGAGGACACATTCTCTCTCATGCCCCTGCTCTAAATGGTGGATACCAATGGGAAATATGTTTTGCTTCTCTCTTTCCTCTATCCTTTGTCTCTCTTCCATGAGTTAATCTTTATAACCAGGAATATAAAAACAAATGAACCTGAAGTTTCTTCAGGTAAAATGTGCAAATTGAAGCACTGAAGGCTCCTAATATCCTACTACCCAAAGCATGAAGATCGAGAGCATCACACGGATTCACTGGAAACACAGAGCCTCATGCCAGCCAGCCCTCCTGCAGCACAGCCTGCATCTGAACCTGACCCCCAGAGCATGCATGTCAGTACTAAAGACCGAGAAGCCTTGGTCCATGGCTTCAAAACAGCAGAAGATGCTTCTCAAATCGTATGCTATGGAAATAAAATGAAGAATCTAGAGTTAGGGAACCAAAAGTAGCCAGCTTTGACAAAAGTTCAATGTAAATGAAGTAAGTAGAGAAGGGATTGGAGAAAAGGTGTAAAGGGTGGAACTGCAAAATCCAGTGAAAAGACAGCTCTGGAACACAAGTGTCTTTTAAATATTTTTTATATATTTTTTTTAATTTTAGAAAGTGATAGTTTTATTGAAAAAATTTTTAAGTAAAGTTTTTAGTTTTTTTTTTTGGTCAGGGAATAAGGATTTATAAATTATATCAAAATGATTTCTGAAAAGAGTATTTTTTTTTATTTTAAAGAGTATGTAACAAAATAAAACCAATCAAAACAAACTAGTGTAAGAGGTGCAGGACTTCAAAACATTATGAAATCAACACTAGTTACCATAATGACTTTTGATGTCTTCAAAATAGCTGCAGATAACTTTGGACATAGTAAAAATCAAACAGAACAGAAGAGAATAGAAACAATAAAAACAAAACAATGAACGTGATAAAGGAATTCAAAGCAAGCCAATAGTAAATCCAAAACTGCTACTATAATATATCTTGCTATCCTTGAAATAACTTCTGCCATGGGATTTAACATAATCAAACAAAATGAAAGAGAATAAAACCCAACCCAACAAAACAATGTAAATGGTATTGGATCTCAAAACAAGACCATAGGGAATCAGCAATGGCTGTAACCCTCAGAAGGAGATCCCCCCTAGATGACACACTGCATAGAGATATCGTCTGAACCTATGATCAGACCACTGGCCCCAGACCTACAATGTTAGTGAAACACCAAAACACCACAGGCATCCAATTGCTTTTCACCTCGATATCTACCATCACAGCCTGTACTTCTCTGGACAAGCCAGTCACTTGCAGAGAGGGGAACGATACTCCTTGTTTGCTAGAAGGGGCTGAGGTCTGGCTGTTCCCCGTCTGGCCTCAGCTTGTGCATGGCGCTGGTTCCCAGGCTGGGCTTGTTTGTTTCTATGCCCTTTGTTCTTTCTAACCCCAGTCTGCAAATGCTGCTGACTCACAGGGAGAGGCTTGGGTCCAGCTGTCCCCAATCTGCCGGCAGCCTGTGCGTGGCACTGGTTCCCAGGCTGGGCTTGTTTGCTGCTGTGGCTGTTGTTCTCTCTCCACAAGTTAAAAAAAAAAAAAAAAAAAAAAAAAACCTCAAGTTCAGGTCTCAAATTCCTCTTATCCATTAGATATTGGAGAAAAATCTCAGTTTTTCATCAGTACACTGAGGATCATGAAGCATACTGTAATGAAGCCTTAAACCACCCATAAACATCAAACACAAATATCCATGAAGAGGACTCATTAGTGATGGAATACCTGCAAGCACGAGATTTAATTAAGAGACTAGAAAAAATGAACAGAAGTTGATGATAGAGCAGTTTTCAAGAGATGCTCTGAAGTACGTTCTCAGTTTGGATACTGTTCGCACCCTTGAAACAGAGGTTCACCTTTCCTGGTATTCAGAAACCTGAAGCCAATTCCAGCATCTGAACTGGGCCCATCATTTTATATTTCTATCTTGCTTTCCATTACTCTTGATAATCCTGTTCTATGAACCATATTTGAGAACTATGTCTCTAGAAGACATAAAGAAAACGTTTGCTGGGGCTCCATGACAGAAAATGTTTCTTCCAGTAGTTCATTACATTAAGACTTTGGTTATGGAAGATGACCCCCATTAATGCTTTAATGTAGACATGTGGTCAGGGTAGTTCTGTGTAAGGAGTGGAGCACAGGCTGGACTCCTGAGCAATGGAGCCAATGCAAGGACCTAGTGCTATTTGTCTATGCAAGGACTTTTTCCCTAGAAACCCAGTTAAATCTCAGCCCAGAAACTAAAACCCCAAAGACCTACACAGTACAAGTAAATTCAAGATTTTCAGCAAAATTCACACACAGTCCTACTACCCCCATGGGAGAAACCTCTGAGCAAAACAGACTTCCCTGATGTTTTATTTGTTTTGTTAGACTTGGTTCCTAGATTTCTTTTTAAAGCATTGATTAAGCACCAGCTATATGCCAGATATATTTTACAATGATGTAATCTTGAAACAATTTCCTAATAAAGAGTAAATCACCATCCCTACAACTCTTCAATTTTCCTGACAAATTCATCTTTGCCCTCTGGAATATTTGCATTGATTCTTTCATTCAGCACTTTGCAGACTCTGTTCTATATTTGGGATATGAATATAGATGATTAAGACAGGATTCCTGCTCTCTAAAGAGGTCACAGAACATCAGGGAAGAGGAGGCAGACAGATGCATGATTGTTATGTAAACTGACCAAGGAGTGATTTTGCTGCATATAATTTTAGACAAATTTCCTTAATGAAACACTTAAGCAGTTACTGGCTACCTACTATGTATTCGACACTCCACTGAATCCTGAGATCAACAGAGAAAACAGGAAGAGATGAGGAGGCAGATGAGATGGTCTCCAAGACTTCTGGATAAAATGTCAAGGAAACAAAGAAGCAAGAGAAACTAAAACAAGTTGTATTTCATCAGTTCTTGGAGAAAGAGTCTGGGATCAAATCTGTCAGGGAGAGTAGGATTCATGCTTCCTTTCTTCGAATCAGCCATAAGACCAAACTGGGTTTTCTGAGGGCAGTAGGATAGCTAAATAGAGCTACTGGTGCAGGCTATTTCTCCAATAAAGTGAAACAGTCTGATTTCAAATCGTCCCTGGTTAAATGTAATGGGCTTCCCTTCCTGGATTTCTTGCAAAGAAATGAAAAGAACACACCTAATATCCTGTTCTTTGTGAGACTACTTGGACAGAATGTGTTACTTTTTTATGCAATGACTGGAGTCTTCTCAGGGGCACATTGCCAGGTGATGGGGTCCTCTTCCACACTGAACACAAAACGTGTGGTGGTCAAGATATAAGACTAGGAAAGAAGGCTCCAGGCTTCTTACGAGGATCAAGATGGTCTCCGGCATCACAGACCTACTTCCCGTTTCAGTGTTGCACTCTTTAATTCACGTGGTCGTAATTTGATGAGTTCCCACCAGTCAGGCACTGTCCAGAGATCTGGGGCGATGAGGACACAAAGATAAACCAGAACATCAAGTTCCTTTTCTGTATGTGTTCCTCATGAGCTAGTGTTTTATTGTGGACAGGCAGAAAACAGGCAAGAAA
>RJWM01029922.1:12852-24027 GCA_004363535.1 Dasyprocta punctata | reverse complement strand
CCACGGCCATGCAGCAGCAGCTCCCCTGGGCCCAAGGAGGACTGCCTCAGCCCCAGCAACTCCAGTCCGGGATGCCAAGGCCGGCCATGATGTCTGTGGCCCAACACGGGCAGCCCTTGAACATGGCTCCACAGCCGGGATTGGGCCAGGTAGGTGTGAGCCCACTCAAACCAGGCACTGTGTCTCAGCAAGCCTTACAAAACCTCTTGCGGACTCTCAGGTCTCCCAGCTCTCCCCTCCAGCAGCAACAGGTGCTTAGTATCCTTCACGCCAACCCCCAGCTGTTGGCTGCATTCATAAAACAGCGGGCTGCCAAGTACGCCAACTCTAATCCCCAGCCTCTCACTGGACAGCCTGGCATGGCCCAGGGACAGCCAGGGCTGCAGCCACCAGCCGTGCCAGGTCAGCAGGGCGTCCACTCCGGCGCAGCCATGCAGAACATGAATCCCATGCAGGCAGGCGTGCAGAGGGCTGGCCTGGCCCAGCAGCAGCCTCAGCAGCAGCTCCAGCCACCCATGGGAGGGATGAGCCCCCAGGCACAGCCAATGAATGTGAGTCACGGCAGTGTATCTTCCCAGTTCCGGGACATGTTGAGACAACAGCAGATGATGCGGCAGCAGCAGCAGGGCGCGGGGCCTGGAATAGGCCCTGGAATGGCCAACCACAACCAGTTTCAGCAACCACAGGGAGTTGGGTACCCCTCACAGCAGCAGCAGCAGCAACAGCAGCAGCGGATGCAGCATCACATGCAGCAGATGCAACAAGGGAACATGGGACAGATGGGCCAGCTCCCCCAGGCCTTGGGAGCAGAGGCAGGAGCCAGTCTGCAGGCCTATCAGCAGCGACTCCTCCAGCAGCAGATGGGGTCGCCTGCTCAGCCCAATCCAATGAGCCCCCAGCAGCATATGCTTCCAAACCAGGCCCAGTCCCCACACCTACAAGGCCAGCAGATCCCAAATTCTCTCTCCAATCAAGTGCGCTCGCCCCAGCCTGTCCCTTCTCCGAGGCCACAGTCCCAACCCCCCCACTCCAGCCCATCCCCGAGGATGCAGCCTCAGCCTTCTCCACACCACGTTTCCCCACAGACCAGTTCCCCACATCCTGGACTGGTTGCTGCCCAGGCCACCAACCCCATGGAACAAGGGCATTTTGCCAGCCCAGACCAGAATCCGATGCTCTCTCAGCTCGCTAGCCATCCAGGCATGGCAAACCTCCATGGTGCAAGTGCCACGGACCTGGGACTCAGCACCGATAACTCAGACTTGAATTCAAACCTCTCACAGAGTACACTAGACATACACTAGACACACCTTGTAGTATTTTGGGAGCAAAAAAAAAAAAATTATTTTCTCTTAAGACTTTTTGTACTGAAAACAATTTTTTGGAATCTTTCTTAGCCTAAAAGACAATTTTCCTTGGAACACATAAAAACTGTGCAGTAGCCGTTTGTGGTTTAAAGCAAACATGCAAGATGAACCTGAGGGATGATAGGATACAAAGAATATATTTTTGTTATGGCTGCTTCCCCAGCCTTTTCCCGCGTGTGTGTGGTTCGAGTGTGCACTGGGAGGAGGCTGAGGTCTGAAGCCACCATATGCTCCTGCCTTGCACCTCCAATAGGTTTTATTATTTTTTTTAAATTAATGAAAATATGTAATATTAATAGTTATTATTTACTGGTGCAGATGGTTGACATTTTTCCCTATTTTCCTCACTTTATGGAAGAGTTAAAAACAACATTTCTAAAACCAGAGGACAAAGGGGTTAATGTTACTTTAAAATTACATTCTATATATATATAAATATATATAAATATATATTAAAATACCAGTTTCTTTTTTTCTCTGGGTGCAAAGATGTTCATTCTTTTAAAAATGTTAAAAAAAAAAAAAAAAAAGCCTTTCCTCCTTTCAAGTCAACTTTTGTGCTCCAGAAAATTTTCTATTCCATAAGTCTGAGCGTAAAACTTCAAGTATTAAAATAATTTGTACATGTAGAGAGAAAAATGACTTTTTTCAAAATATACAGGGGCAGCTGCCAAATTGATGTATTATATATTGTGGTTTCTGTTTTCTTGAAAGCTTTGTTTTTCTTTTTTTTTCTTTCTTTCTTTTTTTTTTTTTTACATCTAACAGGAAAAAATGAAAGAGGGTAAGAAACGATTCCGGTGGGATGATTTTAACATGCAGTTTCCCTGGGGTTTCTTCTTTGCTTGCTTTCTTCCTCGTCCTGCCCCCCCACCCACACACACACACACACACAAACCTTCTGTAAAACTTGAAAATAGAAAGCAAAAACCCTCAACTGTTGTAAATCATGCAATTAAAGTTGATTACTTATAAATATGAACTTTGGATCACTGTATAGACTGTTAAATTTGATTTCTTATTACCTATTGTTAAATAAACTGTGTGAGACAGACACTCAGGCTTTGATTCACTTTTTGAGGATGCTACGTTTTCTTAGCACCATTGTAAATGCTTGATATGCTTAGGATGTGACGGGAAAAGGAACACGTTTGCTTGCAGGCTCCTCAGCTGTTCTGTACAATGAATTCTCAAGTTGATGAATTTGTCCAAAATTCGGGGAAAATCCAAGCCATTACTCCCAAGTAGATCATATTTTCTTTTCAACCAGGTGTCAAGGTTGAAGTGATACTAGTCTTCTAACACCTTGATAGGACTTCTGTGGGGTCCTCTAAGGATAAAGGTCCAGTAACATTTTACAAGATGGAAAATGAGCACCGTAATGGATCATTCTGCCCCAGTCAAGGAACTCCAAAAAGCAGCACTGAGAGCAGAAAATACTTTTACTTTGTATACTTTCTTAGGGGAATCAGGATGAAAGGGAGGGAATACGTGCAAATCCTAGACAGCCGAATAACATTACAACATTCAGTGATACAGACAAGATCCCCCAACTTGCCTTTGCAGCAAAGGAATAAAATCTCGACGTGATGTACGGAAGTCTATGCTCATAATGAACCTACTGTGTTCAAAGAGTGACATAGACCAGTGTCAAAGGAATAAAATGCTTAAGGGTAAGTTTAACAAACCCAACACTTCAAGCTACACATTATTGAAAGAAGCCAAATACCTAAATGGAAACATTCTGCTTTATGTATCAGAAAACCTAACATTAAGGCAATAGTCTATTGATCCAGAGATTCAATACAGACACTTGAGTAACTGCTGGCATTGCTAGCATAACCAAAACAATCCTAGAAACAAAACAAGACAAAAAAAAATCTGGAGCAACATTTCCTGATTGCAAAACGGCCATGAAGCTATAGTAAATGACTGGATGGTATGGAACAAGAACTAATTTAGATGAATGGAATAGAACTGACAGCAAGTAAAACTGGTCAACTAATCTTCAAAATTGCCAAGACAATTCAATTGAGGAAGAATCTTCAACAGTGCTAGCTCAACTAGGGTTTACATTGAAAAAAAATGAAGTGGGACCTATCCGTACCTCATACGTAATAAGCTAGGTGGCACATGCCTATAATTCTAGCATTCTGGGAGGCGGAGGCAGTATGTTCACAAGTTAAATGTCCAGGTGGAGCACCTTGGGTCTAAGCGAGAATCTACCTCCAAATAAATTAGGTTATGGATTAGGTCTAAAATGTCAAGTCAAATTCTTCATGATCTGAAGTGGGACCTGGTTGGAAGGAACAGGTTACTGGGGATGTCCCTTTAGAGGGTGTATCTCCATACTCCTCTGCTTCTGGCTGCCATACATAGAGCACCTTTCCTAATACCTTCTGTCAGGCCACTTGTGCCTTAGATTGAATCTTCTGGTTTTATTTTGATGTACCAGGAATCAAACTCACAGCCTCGCACCTGCCAGGCAGACACTTAGGCCACAGAGCTAAATTCCTGGCCAGTTGAATCGTCTGAAAACTGAACCAATAAACTTTTCCTCTTTGAAGTGTCAGGCATTTAGTATGTTGTCCCAGCAATGGGAAAATAAAGATTTTGTTTCCAGAGAAGTGGTTCATTGCCGTGAGTATATACCTGACCATGTGGTTCAGAAACCTTTGGAACTGGTTTGTGGGAAGAATTTGGAAAGCTTGGAGATGCTAGCTAGCAAAGTCCTAGAATGCTGTAAACAGTGTAATGGATGAGTATGGTCAGAACTCAGAATATTAAAATGCTGATAGAAATTTTGATTTTGTTTGTTTTGTACCATGGATTGAACTCATGACCTTGTGCTTGCCAGGCAGGCGCTTATACTGCTGAGCTACATCCTCAGCCTGAAATGCTGATCTTAAAGGCCAGGCTCAAGAGGTTTCAACAGGGAAGAAGGCTCCACTGGCAATTTGACTAGAGGCTATAGTGTTACACTCTAAAGTATGCCTGCCTTTCACCATGTCCTGAGATTTTACAGGATATTTATGGACTAATTGATCTGGTGGAGGAACTTTCAAGGCAGCCCAGTGTTCAAGCTGTGGCGTGGGTACTGCTTCTGGCTTATATCCAGGTGAATAGTACAATCAGGAGAAAAAAACAAAGCTGAATGATTTGAAAAGTTTCATGAGTAGAACATGGTTGCTGAAATGATTAACATTAAAAAGAAGGCAACTAGCCAGGCGTGGTGGCACTTGCCTTTAATCACAGCACTCGGGAGGCTGAGGTAGGAAGAGCGTTGTGAGTTTGAGGCCGGCTTGGACTACAACGTGAGTGCAAGGTCGGCCTGAAACACATAGCGTGACCCTGTCTCAAAAAACTAGGGCTGGGGGCTGGGCGTGGTGGCACATGCCTTTAATCCCAGCACTTGGGAGGCTGAGGTAGGTCGAGCGTTGTGAGTTTGAGACCAGCTTGGGCTACAATGCGAGCACAAGGCCGACCTGAGCTACATAGTGCAACCCTGCCTCAAAAAACTAGGGCTGGGAGTTTGGCTCAGTGGCTTAAGCGCCTGTCTGGCAGGCGTGAGGTTGTGAGTTCGATCCCTGGTGCCAAGAGAGAAGGATGCCTGGCTACTTTTCCAGCTGGCAGCAGAATTTGGCGTCATTCTCATGGTGCTGGTTTTAGGCACCTGCAGAATGCAAGTGTTGTGGGGTCAGGAAGGTTTCCACCAAGATTTTAGAAGACCTGGGAGGCAGTGCATTGCTGAGAAGGCAGTATGTGAAGCTATGAATATGAAGCTGAATGGACAGTGGAGACCCCACAAGGTTGGAGAAAGCAGGAATGTAGATCATCTGAGCAAAAGCACAAGGAGGGAGCAGAATTGGCCAAAGAGAAAAGCAGTGGGAGCTACAACCCCCAGAAGTGCTATAGGGCTAGAGCCACCCAAGTCCTTTGGAGCTCACATCTTGCCAGAGATTGCCTTGGATGCTGGACATGGAACTGCAGGGCCTAATGTTTCCCCTGCTGGAGTTTGGACTTTCTTTGGTCCCATTGCTTTGTATCCCCTTGTTGGTACCTTTTGGAATGGGGGATCAGTCAGAGTTTACTAGAGAAACAGATACAAAACAAGATATACAAATCTATAAGAAATTACAAGATTGGCTTAAAATGGTCAGCTGTAGAGGCAGATGAGGAAGCGTGAAGAGGGTGCCTGCACACTGGAGGCTGATGGGTTCAGCCCGAGGTCTGGAGCTCACTGCAGTGTTCCGTGCAAGTCCATATCAGGAGGCCGCTGGGTCTGCCGTGGGACGCTGAAGAATCTATGCAGGAAGGCTGCAGAGTCTGTACCACAAGGCTGAAGAGCCCCAGGCGGATGCCTAACAGTTGGCACTAGAAACGAGGAGACGACATCCAAGCTGAAGGTGAAGACTCTTCATCCTTCTAGGGTACATGCAAATTTTGAATTTCTTTGGCAGAGTAGGAAATACAATGATGCTGGCTGGTTGGTCTTAGCATCTTTGGACAAACTACTGAAAGAAAAGTATGAGCTTCAAATATATGTAGAAAGTCTAAAGTCTTCTGGCTGTGAGGATAAAAGAATAAAGGAGCCGGGTGTGGTGGTGCACGCCTTTAATCCCAGGACTTGGGAGGCTGAGATAGGAGGAGCGTTGTGAGTTCGAGGCTGGCCTGGGGTACAATGCAAGTGTAAGGCCGGTCTGAGCTACATAGTGTGACCCTGCCTCAAAAAACTAGGGCTGGGAGTTTGGCTCAGTGGCTTAAGTGCCTCTCTGGCAGGCGCAAGGTTGTGAGTTCGATCCCCAGTGCCGCAAAATAAATAAATAAATAAAAATAAAAATAATATGAGCAAGGCCGGCCTGAACTACATAGTGCGACCCTACCTCAAAAAAAAAACAGGGCTAGGAGTTTGGCTCAGTGGCTTAAGCACCTGCTTGGCAGGCGTGAGGCTGTGAGTTTGATTCCCAGTACTGACCAAAACAAAAGGGCCAGGGGTTTAGCTCAGTGGCGAGCACCTTCCTGGCTGGTGCAAGGTTGTGAGTTCAATCTCTGGTACAAATAAATAAATAAATAAATAAATAAAATAAAATAAGGAGTTCAAAGATTTAAATTCCCAGCTCCAGACACAGATACAAAATTTAAAAGTTTCTAAGTGCGTCCTGAAAGAAAATGTCCTCTCTTTTAACCACAAGGCTGAGATTGTAGAAACCCAGACACAGTCCCTCATAATTCAGTTGACTAAATTGCAACATAAGCTTAATGCTCAGTCTCGAAGGGTACTGGAGGCAAAGGTGAGGGCATGGATCAGAAAGGAATGGGATCCCATAACCTAGGATGGAGACATGCAGGTGGATCCTGAGGAAGCTGTTTCTAGATTCTGATGAGATTATTTTGCCAGAGGGAGAGATTGCCCCACCCACTGTGGCAGAGGCATGGCCACTTCCACCGCCTGTGATATTGGCGTCTCCCAATATGCCTGGGGAAACTAGTCCTGTGTTGACCACGCAGGACAGTGCTCACACTCCTGAGGATTCACCCCCACCACCCCTTTGTGCCTCCAGGCCCATAACCAGGCTCAAATCACAGAAGGCTCTAAAACGTGACCCACGAGGAGGGTCTCCTAAAGAACTCCTTGAATTTTCTCTTATAAGCAGAGGCCTGATGAACAAGCATGAGAGTGGACTTTACAAGTGTTGGATAAACGGTAACGTTAATCTTGTGCCATTGTATGTTGCAAGTGCTTAACTTTCTTTCCATTTGTCCAGGAGCTCAAAGCTAAGAGTTTGCCTTAAATCTCAGAGGAGACTTTGGACTTGACTTTTCAGACATGCTGAAACTGGTAGCACTTTGGCAACTCAGAGGTGGACCCAATGTTCTTTGTGTAAAGGAATGTACATGAACCTTTGGTGGGCCAGGGGAGGAATGTTAGGGTTTGTGTCTAGATGTCCCCTCAAAGCCTCATGTGGTCCTAGGTGGTGGTTTTTCAGAGGTGGCTGGGTCTAGAGTATGTGATGCTGGGATTAAGGGTGTGTGATTACTAAATCAGCCCACTGATTGGTTTGGCAACCACTCTAATCCTGGCAGCCTTGATACAGTATGAGGACAGAAAGAGGCTTGCGTTGTCCCTTGTTGCTTTGCTACCTTCTGACCACCACGAAGTGTTTCTTGTCTGTGATGCCTGTCTGCCATGCCACCCTGTCTTGGAGCCATTTGATTATGGACTGAAACCTCTACAAACTGTGAACTAAATAAACCTTAAAACTATAGATGGCAGGCATTTTTGTCTCAGCAATGAGAAAAGTAACTAAGTCAATACTGATCAGTAATAACTCAAGGTGAATGGTTGCAATTTCCCAATGAAAAGACGCAAACTGGCAGAACGGATCAAGAAGCAAAATCTGGCAGTATGCTATACACAAAAAACATATTTAACCTAAAAAGAAACTCAGACTAAAAATCAGATGATAGAAAACACCATTCCATGCAGTGGGACTCAATCCCTTCAAAAAAAAAAAAATGAGCTGTAGCAATCAGGTTTTTCTTTTTTCTTTCTTTCTTTTTTTTTCCTTGGTGTTTTGAGACATGGTCTTGCTATGTAGTTCAGACTGGTCTTGAACTCATGTATCCCAGGCTGGCCTTGAACTCAAGGTGATCCTCCTGCCTCAGCCTCCAAAACGTTGGGATTACAAGTGTGCACCACTATGCCCAGTAAAACACTATGTTTTTCCAAAGTGGACTTTGAGTCAAAACTGATTTAAAGAGGCCATGAAGGTCACTATGTATTGGTTTAGGGAACAATCCAACAGGAATAAATAACAATTATTAACATATATTCTGAATAACGGTGAACTCAACTTTACAAAACAAGTACTACTGAACTTAAAAGATCGGGTAAACATAAACACAATTTCAGTGTACCCCATTATCACAAATAGACTGATCAGACAAAAAAATCAACAAAGTGTTAAACAAAACCTTCAAACAAATGGACTTAAAAGATATCTACAGAGCATTCTACCCAACAACTGAATTCACATTCTTTTTAGCAGCATACGGAACTTTCTCCAAAATAGACCACATGCTAGCCAATAAATCAAGCTTAAGTGAATGTAAAAGAATTGAAATTATATCACAAATATTATCAGATCATAGCATAATGAAGTTAGGAATCAATAACAAAAGAAAACACAAATTACTTGAAAGTTCAGAAACCAAACAGTACACTCAAACAAACAATGGGTTACAGAAGAAATCAAGGAAGAAACGAGACAGGTTCTAGAACTAAATGATAATGCCAATACAACATACCAGAATGCCGCATTCTGTTCTAGCCATGTTCTGCTGACAAGGTCCAAACATGGCAGAAAATAGACCCATGTTCTGTTGACAAGGTCCAAACATGGAAGGAGGACATCTTATAAGAAAAGGCCGCAGCATAAAAATTGGCTTTGTGGGAATGGGTTAATGTTTCTTGGGAACTATTGTGTTAACTTGTGCTCTGACCCAGTTTGGAAAATTTCTCTTCTTTCTTTCCCATGCACAAAATCAGTAAGCAAAGTACAGACTCCCTAAGAACAAAGGGATAGTTAATAAAATGTGTTTCTACAATTAATGGTGTAGTGGTCTGATACCAACTCAGACCAATGAAGCCAAGGCCAGAGTAGAAGTTTGAGAGCCTTTAACGATAATAATAATGACCAGCTGGCTGGGGCTGCCTGGGAACCTCCATGCAGAGAGGCCGACGTGCTACTATGTTTTGTCTTTTAAGAGAGAAAGGGTAAATAACACATCCTTGCACCTGTGAGAACATCGCAGGGGAATAGGGGGGCTAAATCATGGCTGAATATGGTCTTGTGTTTTGCAGGCTTTTAGCTAGGCTACCACAATGGAGCATTTAGAACAATTCGACCTGCTATAGTACATCAGACCTCCCTAAATCAAGACTGATATTTTAAAGTAATTGTTAAGATTTTTTCCCATAGGTAAATAGAGAAACTTGATTCAACTAATTGAAAACCAATCAGTAATCTATTAGTAGCCAAAACACGCTTCAAGGTCTTTAACTAAGTATAAACTTTCTACCTATGCCGACAAACCATATATGCTGACGAATCATGTAACCATAGAAACCATGTAACCATAGAAACACCTGTTGATCTCATTCTTGTTATCTAAGCTTTCAACCCTTGCCAAAAAGAAAGTACAAATTTTTCTGTTAGAGCTTGCAAAGTAGTAGTGATAGAAGCAGTAGTAGAAAGAAGCAATAAACGAAGCAGACTCACGCAGTCTCTGAGCTGTTTGTGTGTCTGTTCTCCACGCGCCGACGCTCAGCCCACCTTCGGGGACTCTGTGGACCTAACCCGGCTGGACCACGGCACCAGAACTCACAGGACATGATAATAGCAATCCTAAAAGGGAAGTAATAGTTGTGAATGTCCACACCATGAAAACAGAACAAGTTCAAATAAGTAACCTAACAATGTACTTCACAGTCTCAGAAATACAAAAACAAACCAAATCCAAAGCTTTTACTAGGAAGGAAATGATAAACATCAGAGCAAAAATCAATAAGAAAAATTTGTTTTTTTTTTTTCTTGGGACAGGGTCTTGCCATGTAACCCAGACTGCCCTCGAACTCATAGCAATCCTCCTACCTCAGCCTCCTGAGTGCTGGGATTGCAAACCACACCCAGCAGAAATCAATAAATTTGAGACCAAAAAAAAAAAATACAAAGAATTAATGTACTGAAAAGCTCTTTTTTTTTTTTTTTTTTTTAGATTAGGAAGAATTTATTGAGAGAAAGAGAGAAAGAAAGCTTCTGTCTAAGAGGGATAGAAGGGGACCTGGAAAGTAGGGTGCCCGGAAAAGTTGGTTCTTGCTGGGCGTGGTGGCGCACGCCTTTAATTCCAGCACTCAGGAGGCTGAGGTAGGAGGAGCGTTGTGAGTTTGAGGCCAGCTTGGGCTACAATGCGAGCACAAGGCCGACCTGAGCTACATAGTGCAACCCTGCCTCAAAAAACTAGGGCTGCGACCGGGAGTTCAGCTCAGTGGCTTAAGCGCCTGCCCTGGCAGGTGTGAGGTTGTGAGTTCAATCCCTGGTGCCACAAAAAAAAAAACAAACAAAAAACTAGGGCTGGGAGTTTGGCTCAGTGGCTTAAGCACCTGTCTGGTAGGCGTGAGGCTGTGAGTTCGATCCCTGGTGCCACAAAAAAAAAGTTGGTTCTTTGAAAGAATAAACAGTTAACTCTTAGCCAATCTAGCTTCCCCCACCAAAAAAAAAAAAAAGAGCGAAAAGACCCAAAATCAATGCAATTAGAAAAGGTTGCCAGGCATGTTGGCACATGCCTGTGATCTCAGCACTTGGGAGGGTGAAGCAGGAGGATTGCTGAGTATTTGAGGCCAGCCTAAGCTAGTAAATTCAAAGCCAGCCTGAACTACATAGTGAGATCTTGTCAAATGGAAAACATAAGAAAAAGGTAAAATTGCAATGGACACTACCAAAACCAAAAAGATTAACATCTACCTCATAATCGGTATACCAGTAAATTGGGAATTCAAAAAAATAGATTCCTCGACACATAAGAATCATCAAACCTGAACTAATAAGATTTTTTTTTTTTTTTTTTTTGCGGTACTGGGGATTGAACTCACAACCTCGCGCCTGCCAGGGCAGGCGCTTAAGCCACTGAGCCAAACTCCCAGCCCTGGTTTTTTGAAGCAGGGTCGCACTGTGTAGCTCAGGCCGGCCTTGTGCTCGCGTTGTAGCCCAGGCCGGCCTCGAACTCACAACGCTCCGCCTACCTCAGC